>JAMQGT020015474.1:145000-155790 GCA_024447675.2 Pterophyllum scalare | reverse complement strand
TTGTAGCCCTTACTTGGTTCAGTTACGTATTGCTGCCCGCGTGAGCGTGTCTCCCAGTAGGATGACGGGGTTACCGGATGGAACACCCTCGAGCACTCCGCCCAGCAATACCATGAAGGCTGGGTACTCTGAACTGTTAGTCAACGACAGTCAGGACCCATTCTCTGGCTCGAAGGTGCAGGGAAGCGACCCTCTCATCCAGTGGTAAAAACCCCAAGGTACAGGCAGCAAGCCGAGAGGATACAAGGATACCCACCCCAGCTCGCCGCCTCTGACCGAGAGCAACTTCAGACGGGACCAGACGAAGCGAGAAGAAAAAGAGGCTCTGTCGGGTGTCAGTGGCGCAGTGGGTAGGTGCTCACCTCGCAACCGGAGGGTCACTGGTTCGAGTCCCCGTCTGAGCGTGTGCTGTCATTGTGTCCCTGGGTAAGACACTTAACCCACATTACCTAAAGTGTGAATGTGTTTGGTGGTGAATTGGCAGCCATGCCTCTGTCAGATTGCCCCAGGGCAGCTGTGGCTACATTAGTAGCTTACCACCACCAGGTGTGAATGAATGGTGCTTGAAATTGTAAAGCATCTTTGGGTGTCTTAAAAAGCGCTATATAAGAGTAAGGCATTTTTATATCAGATAGTTTACATGAAAAGTCAGTAAGTGAGCTGAGGATGCCAAAAAGTCAGCATAAAAATATTAAAGCCGCCATCTAAAAATGAGAAACAATGTAAAAATAACAAAATAAATGTAACAGAATGGTTTAAGTACAGTAGTAATAAACTCTTGAAAGTTAAAAATCATGAAGCTCAAATAATGTAACCTATCCAACAGTCACTGAGCTAAAGCTAAAAGTGGTCTAAAATGCTGAAAGCATTGATTTTCTCATAAGTTCTTGAGAAATGACTAAACAATAAAGGAAAAAAAAGTAAGTGTCATGAACTAAAATCAGAGTTAATATAGTTTTACATTTTCTTATTAGCTCTTATTTTATTTTGACTTTTTTTTTTTATTATTCAGTTTAGGTTCAGGAGGAATTTCTTTACAGCCATTCGTTGGTGTACAGCTCTCAGCCACTGCAGCTCCTTGATCCTTTCCTTCATCGATTCGGTGCTGTGCTTGGACTCTTTGTCCTGTTTTATGATACAAATTGGGCCAACATTTAGCTGATGGCCTCACATTTGGCTCGAGAATACTTTGATACACAGAGAGGTTATTAGTCGAGTCAGTAACTGTAAAGTGGCCAGGTGCTGTGGCTGCAAAACAAGCCCAAATAAAACGCACACAGTGGTGTTTGCTTTTCGGCAAACGCGGCGCTGCACATCATGATCAAACATCTCCACTTATTCTAATTGTGGTGTCATGAACTTTAACATTTAACATGCTGACTGAGGCCTGTGGAGCCTGAGGTGAGATGTCGCTTCCCACACTCGTGGGAAGATTGTGGCATTGTGTAAACACACACCTGAATGCTCCAGACCAGCAAACCTCCAAAACCTCAGCTTTTATAGAGGTGGACACACTTGCTGATGATCAATTAATTTAAGTGCATTTGATTAGCAGCATCTGGCTGCTTCTTACTCTCTTCATTCCTGTGGCAGCAGTGAGAGCGCACATAAATAAGATCATTTTAAACACTTTTGACTGTTAATCTGTTTGTATACCTTCAGGAATTGTACCCTGATTTTATTAAGCAGTACATTTTTATGTTGAACAGCTTACACTCAGGATCTGCGGGTTTCACTAAATCTTAAGATGGAAGCAAGATTTACATGAAGCAGCTGCTGAATGAGCATATTCAAATGTCATTTTGAATATTCACAATATAAAGTCCTAACCTTTAGAGCTGTTTTCAGCTATAGACTGCACTCTGTTTTACACATGCAGTATTCTGTCTTAAAGAAAGAAGAGAGGATGTTATTGCTGTGCTTAAAAATAGCTCATATCTGATAAACAAACTTGGAGAAGTACTTTATAACTTCCTGTTGGGTCCATGTGGGAAGGACATGGAGGTTATATGTCCTTTAACGCCCTGACTGCCCATTCAGAGAAACAGACCCTGAAGCTACGGAAGCAGATCGAGCGCTTCTGATGCTGTTCACAGGATCTCACAGAGCAGGGGCGATCACACAACCCAGCAACTCACTTTTGTTACTCCTATTTGGTCCTTTCTGAACTTCTCCAAGGGCTTGATGAGCAGATCTGATGCATTCTGAACCTGGACAGGAAAAAACAGGGAGCAGCTGTTACTGCAGTGCAATTCAAATGCAGCGTTGCGGCAGGTAGTTCACACCGCTGAACACACTGTGCTTGTAGATTCACTCTCTAACGCACAAGACTTTTATCTTAAATTTGAGTTTTCATAACAGTTCTCAGCACATGCTGCAAGTTCAATTAACAAGGTGACCTCCAGTTTTGAAATTAGAGCTCGATCTGGAAAATCCAGTCCAGCAGGAACTGCTTCTCCTTTTGTTATAACTCGATTGATGAAGTAAAAGGTCAGTGAATCTGCTGCTTCTACTCGTAGCAGCGTAAAGTGTGTGAACCAAAAGTAGCTCAAGCGACAAAAACTGCATTAAATTTGTATCAACACATGGCCAGAATACTTAAAAACGAGAACAAGAAAGCCAGGAGGGGAACTGATACCAAAATAATTACCAGCTTCTTGAGGCCACACCTTAACGCAACTGTGAAGTCTGAGTGACAAAACAAACATACAGATGGCATCATAATAAAATTTAAAAAAAATGAGTTTGTTAGCTTCCTTGCAACACAGCATGTTTAGTGGTTTCCTTCCAAGTTGTCTAATCTCTAATAGCAGGGCAAATTCATGTAGTTTCTAATATCCAGTGAATGCAACACATGCAGGCAGAGTCAGCATGGAGGAAGCTGATAAACCCACCAGCATCATCCTGTCATGCTCCACTTCCTGCAGAAGTCCAGCAAACTCCTGGAATGACTGAGCTGGGGAAGAGAGCACCAAAGAAGAAGAGTTTGCATGTGCTAATCTTAAGTCGCAGAGTCAGAAAACACATTTGGAGAGCAGCATAATCACACTCGCTCCAACTTTTACAAAGCGCGCTAACAGTCGTTTTATGATTTATACTTATAAGGTTTCCAGCTATCTTTATCCACGTTTGTCATCGAAGTCTGAGGCCGAGTTCAGTCGAACACACAAAGCATTTTGTTTCCCCAATTCCTCACATTCAAGTTCTGAGGAATTACCAGCCGGCTGCCAAAAGTGCTGCTTTCCACTGAGGTCAAGTGGGGAAATGCTGTCAACTCTAATGTGAAATACTTTAACTTTGCAATATTTTTGAATATTTCTGGCTGTGCATTTACTCTGACTTCTTAAAATCTCGAGCATAATCCAAGAAATGTTCATGAGTTTAACAGTAAATAATAAAGTGTGACTTTAGCAGCGCGCCTGGATCAATCTCACCGATGTTGATCTCATCATCCGTCAGCGAGTCGCCGATGAAGTCGAACTGGAACACACTGAGAGTCTGGGAAAACTTCTGCACTGCCAGAGAGTAGCCTGAGAAAGAAAAAAGAAACATGCGACAACATACAGTTCTCTGCTTTTAAATCTAGTCCAACTCCCATGAAACTAAGTGCAGTCGGGGATTGTTAGACGTGTGCATTTCATTTTTCCCCTGTTAGGAAACCGTAAAGTATGAAAGACATCCTTGGCAGGATTCAGCAGTGGTGCAGCAGCCAGTATGTGGTCGATGAAATACATTATCCCCATCAAGCCTGGCTTTTATTATCAAAACAAAACGGGGCCTGTCAGATCACTGCTGTAGAGTATTTAGCCCAGGGAACTTGGCTAGCTGTATCTAGCCTCATATTCTAAATCATTCCTTTTTGCAGTGGAACAGTTGGTTAATGTTCTTTCCATCAGCCAACTGGGCTTTTTCTTCTTTTGCTTTTAACTGTAGTGATCGAAAAAGCATAAAGTGCAGTCTGGTGAACAGATTTGGGGGGGGGTGCAACAAGAACTCGTGACCTCTTATCTGGATCACTAAAGGACCCTCACGGCTCTCCACTATCACTGCAGAACCTACACTGACAGTTTCTGTTGTCGAGGTGGACAGCTTGCAATTCGGTATTTCCACAGCAGACGCTTGGTGAGTCAAACAAAACAAACAGTGTTCCCCTCGTGGGTGCCACGCTGACCCAAATCCACGCATCTACAGTACTGCGTCTGCGTGGTGTCCCCTGGCTGCGACCCATACTATCAGTGGGAACGATCCCACCTACACATGAGCAGAGAGACACACTGGAGAAGCAACACATGGACTGATGCAAGCCCTCCAAAAAGGGAGACAGATGTTTTGGGAAACAACAGCGCTGGTCATCCCGCACATCTGCAACAGCTCGGCGGCCTCTCAGTTCAAAGCTTGCTTTTTTTTCTCTCTTTTTTTTTTTAGCTTCACCCAGGAGAGCACTAGCACCTCCCTGAATGCGCCTCTCCCACATAAACACACACTTATCCCGGAGGCCTTCGGGAAAAAAAAAAAAACAGGAGGGGGGCACTGATGCTGATCCTCTGACATCACGGACCTAAATTCACATGCAATGCGCAAAAAAAATTAAAAAATATGAAACAGTATGGATAAGCATGCTCACCCTTGATTGCGGTGATCACACTGTTCCCGTCTTTGATCACTTCTTTGAGAAATTTGTTCGTCCGCTCCAGCTCCAGTTCATAGCACTTGAGAGTCTCTCTGAAATCGGGACTGTCCAGATAGCACTCGCTAAACTCCAGAGGAGGATGCCCCATCTTGTGCACCGCTTGGTTCTCACACAATAGAAACACTGAGTCCGCATTAAAGACGCGCTGCCTACGCTCGTCCGTGCCTCACACCGCTCATTTCTACTCAGTTGAGGCGACTCCACACGCTCCGCTCAGAGGACCGCAAACCATCGTGTCCGGGGGAGCCTGCGGCGGCGGCTGGTTAAAGTGATCCAAACCGCGGATAGCCACAGTCTACTCTGACTTCCCTCTTTAAAACGTCCGGCGCGCTGTTTGCGCTTCAATTTAATTGTATCCTGGCCCTCTTTACCATTTTTCCTCCTTTACAGTGTCGTAATTAGAAGAGCGGCGATAATCCCTTTGAGCGCGTCCCATTCCAAAATAATTCCCACTTAAATGACACCTCACTTTTTTCTTAAACTCAGGTTTGAAACAAGCTTTCAGACACTAAAGTTAAATCGCGCTTTTAACAACCACCAAATATGGGTTAGTCGGTATGGTCTTCTAAAAGAGATATTATAAACATCTAAGTATCATATCCTTGCTAAAAGCCTACGACAAAGCGTAATGGAGCGTAACCAGCTGGCTACAGAATCATAAAAAGAACTCCCCTTTTCCACACCCAGGAGGCTCTTAAAGGGCCTGCTGCACAGTTGCAGTAATTGTTGCTGTGGATGGCTGCTTTCACGTGCTGTCGGAAAATATAGACAGGCATACACACGGACACACAAATAGGGTGTGTTCGTGCATTCAGGGTTAAGTACCGGAATATTGCTTGCACAAGCAGTTTCACAGCACTTGGCTTGCACGACAACAATCCAGTGAGTTCTTTAAATAAAACAAAATAAAACGAAAAAAAAAATAAAACTATGATTTCACATGCAGCAAAACAGTGGGGGGAGTAGATGGGTACTGCTACGAGTATCAAAGACATCTAAATATGTCAGTCTCAGCATTCTCTTGGTTACATGTTCCTGCGATTGTTGTGAATCACTGTAATCACTTGTATCGCATCTGCAGACACGTTTTTCTCCTGTGCTGAGCTTTAAGGGCACTCTCGTAATCTGCAGCGGAATGTAACAAGTGCTGTGCTTATGTACAAATCCGGGGAAGTTGTACTTTACTGGAGTATTTTTCCCCTGGTGCTTTATTCTTCTACTTCAGTCCATTTCAGAGGCAGACGGTGAACATTTTACCTCCCTATTTTTTTTTTTTTTTACATTGATCTTAAACTGCCTGAATGTAAACTGAAACAACCGGATGATTCGTTTAAAAATAAATAATTGGCAACTATTCTGAAAATATTTCTTCACTGTTATTCAAATAATAATGATCAGCAGATTAATGAGCTATACACAGTCCAATGCTCTATTTACGTTTTAGATTCATGTTTAAGCTATAATAATAATCTAATGGTATAATATTTAACAATTCAAGGGCCTATTTTTCTACATTAATTATTTCCCCAGATTGTTTAATTTTTACAGTGTTGTGTTACCTCTCATATAATTATCATGCAGTTCCTCTTACTTAAGTAAATAATCCTCCATCATCACTCACATGTTGATTAATATTGTACATTTCCACCTCTGAGCTCTGGCTTCACTGAAATGTTGCAGTTACTGTTAAAGACCGGTAGGTGTCATCCTCCCGATTCAACTGAAGCAGGAGGGACGCTTGCAAACATACACGTGCACAATTTGAGTTCTTTATTTAAATCCACCAGTTGCATTACAAGTACCCAGAATTTAGCATCTGCAGCTTGGGACTTGATCAGTTTTTCATTCAATGCTCGACGTACAGTTCAACACAGCCTCAGCCTGTGCTTACGGTGTTTTCAGAGGTTGCAAAAGAGCAGAGGTGATTAAATCTCCCTGCAACTGTATGAAAATGAGAAGCCACTCCTGCAGGCAACACTTAAATCAACAATACAGTGAAACAGAATTATTTACAGTGCAAAGGCTCACCTTAAGCAGATTCTCTCCTGCTTTGTGACAAAAAGCAGACCTAGAATCTGCTGCAATCAAGGTTCCAGGAAATTAATAGCGTACAATAGATTGTCCTTATGAGTATATCAGAGATTTCAGTTCCCATAGAGTGATTAATAAAGGGAACTGAAAGATGTTAGGTGATTCTTGACAATAATGTGATACAGAAACACATGTAAATAAAATATTAATAATGATACAGCATGGCGGGCCATAATTCATTCAGCCGCTTCCATAGGAAAGCTGAGAACGGTGACGCCTCCCATAGAGAGCTGATAATTTAGGCAGAGGTGTTCAATCCAAAAAAAATTCTTGGATGTATTAGTTTCATCGCTGGGTTACATGTTTGTCTATGGATGTTTCCACAGCCAAACTTATTTATTTTATTTATTTAACAATGCAGGATATGAACAGAGAAAATGCAAAGGATGTATATATTTCAAGTTTTATGCGTCACACTAATTTCAACTGCATACTGTGAAAGAAAAAGAAAAATATTACTTTTGGGATATTTTAATATGTTTAAAAATGTAATTTTACATTCATTATAGATTACAGCATTACAGATTTCCTGATTCTAGAAAGTCACATTCAAGGTCAGAGTAGAGATCAAAAGGTCAAATAGAGGTCATGTCATAAGATTTGGCATTTCATGTTTATTGCAGTGTCAGCTGGATTAACGGTACAGGCAGAGTGACCTTCTGAAAATTGGCAAAGAATCATTTAGGCCACTTTTGCCTTTTTTTGAATCCAGCAGTCAAAATATATTTGAGTGATTTCTGTTCTGAGTTGAGAACTTTCTTAAAATGGACCTCGCAGCATGTCGTGAAAACAAGTGTCGGCCAACGGTTAAGTGTCATTTCCGGTGTCCTTTCTCCTAATGCCAAGGTTTTCAAAATGCAGCCCCTCAGTCAGTGGTGACCTCTCAGTAATATTTTATGCTGACCCTGAGCCCTGCATTTCAATCATCCACCATTCCTGTCATACTAGGACATAGCTATGCAGATACATGGCAACACATTCCTCTTCCTCATTCCCCAACATAGGACTCAGGAGATGGGACTAAAGTCAAAACTACTCAGCTTTATTTGCTGGTTCTCCCAAAATACAAACCAGGCTGGGCAGGAGTCGGGAATACACTAACTGGGAAGAAACTTGGGAACACACAGCAAAAGGGGGGGCCAAAGACAAGGACATGCCAAAGAACTGAGAAGGACACAGGTTATATATCCACACGAGGTAATCGGGGAGAGTGGAGACAGCTGGGGAGAACAGGTGAACCGAATCACGCCAACGAGACAAGGGGAAGCAAAACTGAACACAATGCACGCGGAACAAGGAACTGGCAAAATATAACAGGAACACAGGAAGGAGGCACGCTGAGAAATATAATAAAGTACACATGAATGAACTTAACACATATGACTAGACACACTGAAGAACATCAAGGTGCAGAGAACAGGAGACATGACTAAATGGAGAGACTCAAAGACCAGACACGGGGATCAGACTGGGGAAACAGGAAGAGAACACAAAGATAACAAAATATGACATAACCAAGAATCTCCTGCAGAAAACCCCAAACATAATCAAAAGAACAGGAAATCGTAAGAAAAACTCTTAACTAACAACAAAGAATGAACACAAGACACTGAGCCCAAGACCCAGGACCATGACAGTGTTCATGGGGCTGTCCTGTAATATAGTTTGTTGTTGTTTTTTTAATCAGCCACAAAGTAAAATTCTAAGTGACTGGACTTCTCTTTCTCTCAGAAGTCATTTGATCTGTTTTGTTTGTCATATTCAAATGAGCTGTTTTTGGATTATAACTGAGACATAAGCTCAAAAAGTTATTCAGTCCCAAAAAAAAACTATCAATGTTTTTCGTTTGTCACAAGCACGTCAAAGTGCACTCTGCTTCCACTGAGTACACAGTCCAGCCAGTGGTTTAACATTAGGAGAGCAGAAACAATGTGGATGTGAAGGTCGAGGAGAAAAACTAGACGAGAGAGCGATTCTTGGGATAACAAACCCTTGTCCTCTTATCTTAAGATTTTGTGGTTCATTCTTTGTTGAAGACCTTTATGTTATACTCCATATTACGTCAAAAACATCCTCCACTTCCTCTGCTGAACAGCACAGCGAGGACAAGATGACGGACCACAGTCCCCACACAGATTCTTCAGCTGGGCAGAAATTAAAACGTTTGATCTGAACTCTGAAGCTGTTTGTTTGCTCTGGCTAAATGGGGCTATTGTATGCAAATTCTTTGCACAGAAGCATATGACCTCCCCAGTGCAGGGCAGTGGCTAGTGTGAGAGAAGTCATTAGCAATGCAAAGTCATGGTGTTCTGATACTCTTGTTCACGGTCAAAGACTGAAAAAAAAAATCCATCTAATCTGGTGATGCCAACTTAAATGTTTCTGGATGCACTTTATTTAGAACCACAGCTGAGGTAAGTTCATTTTCTCCATGTCTTTGTTACTGCACCGTGTAGCTGAGAAGATGGATGGTTTGAATAGTTTGCTTTCAGCGTGTTTGTTTATTCTGTGCTCATGGGTAGACCCTGCTTAGCTGTTATGTCACTTGACACTAGAGAATAAGACGGGATGAAGATTAAAAGAGAATATGAGATATCTTTTTCAAATATGTTCTTTTAGAGAGTTCATCCAAGAATGGATAATGATTTATTTGTAGTCCTTATTAGTTTTTTTTTTTATCTACGGCTGTGCTGCCGGTCACAAAATAAAGTCTGACTGCTCAGGCTGCCTGAATAACTGCTAATAAGTTAAGAACCTGTCGAGTCCTCCTCTGTCACTCATCAACATCTTTATGGAGCACAAATTATTTTCCTCCCACGGAGTGGAGACTATTGCAGACACTGTTAAGCCAGCTACAGATGCTCATTTTGCATGCAACACCATGGCTACTGGTGAAAGCATGTCACATGACACATGGTGCCAGACTTCAGTATTGCACTCTTAAGTGGCCTGCCAGCTGCAGAGGGGGGCAGAGAGGCTTTTTCTCTCTCTGGACTCACATCCATGCCAAACCAGCGGGTCAACATTGTCCTCTACGCTGCCTCCTATGCCTCTAACACCTCCAGCTGAGCCCGGTAACAACTCTGACATTCACTCTACACTCAAATGGAAACATGCTGGGGATACAGAGTAATCAGTAATGATCAGCACAAATGGGGATCAAACATGTTATATTCTGGATTTACAGAAGCTGTGATTTACTAATTTAGTACAATGAAAAGTGTTCTGATCTAAGTCAGCTGTGCAGACCACTATTATTTAGAGTATCAATACATCCAGGTACAGTATTGGGATTTATTAAATTATTTAGGTGATCTGAAATTGTATTTTTAATATTGATCCTGAAAACTGGAACTGGAGAGTGTGCCTTTAATACTCAGGAGAACCTTTTACTTTTGAGGGAGTTACATTTCTAGCCTCTTTACTTTAAAGCTTATTTGATCTTTGCATTCACTGCATAGATTATTTTCATGCACTTAATATTTTCCAGTATTGAATATTTGCTGATCATTTTCAAGCAACTGTTTGAACTATTAAGTGTAAGACTGATGGCCATCAGAGACTCAGATGACTTTTTCATAATCCAAATATATTCAGCAAATCACAGCAAATTCTCAAATTTTGCTTTGAAAAACAGCATAAACAATATTTCCACCTGAAAATTTTTAACCAAATGATGTGTCAGCAACTCATTTCACCTCTGACGCTGCTGTTGCTAAAAGGCCAATAATTATATACCTGTTATATCACATATTTTTAAGAGAATTTTGGTTTAGAGTCATGCAAGTCCCGAGGTTTGAATCAATCAAAGGAGTTAATCAGATTTACACGTCCGGGAGGATATGTTGAACAGAAAAACAGGGTGACTGATCCCAGGGAAATTTGTATTGGAGCAGAACATTACACACGGGATTTACTGTGCCTCATTCCTAATGATTCATCTACTTTTTTTTTTTTTAGTGATCCTTTTTGGAAACAAGTATTCTACAGGCTTTATTTGGAGGATTTA
>JAMQGT020015474.1:0-140000 GCA_024447675.2 Pterophyllum scalare | reverse complement strand
AATGAGCATGGCAGCACAACTTAGCTTTGCAAAGTTGTGTCTGAAGAAATCACAAGACTTCTGGAACAATGTCCTTTAGACAGAGGAGACCAAAGCAGAGATGTCTGGCCTTAATGCAGAGCACCATGTCAGCACAAACATCCAAATAATGTTCACACTGTTGATGCTCTACACAGCATTTAATGACCATCAAGAATCACTAATCCAATATTCAAACCAATAATCATCAAGCTAATGTTCATAAATAGCTTACAAATCATTTATTAGTAAACATTATCATCATTTCATTGTTTGCTAATAGTAAAATAAGTATTTACTAAAGTTTAGCTATCAATTTACCATTTTTTTGTCAGTGGTCATTAGTCATGTGTTAAAGGTTTTTATATGACAACAGGTGGCATTTTTTTTTCATTTTTATTGAGTTAAGTGCACAGATGTCTGCTGTATTATTTATTTTTATCCAGGTTGAAAATAAAAAATGTCCCCCTCTCCTTACAGGCTTCTCCCCAGGTTTTGCCAATAAAGCTGAGGGTATAGTTGTAGACCAGAATGGCAGACTGGAACTTGTTAGGGAAGCTGCTGGAAAGTGCTCAAGAGCACTCCACTGTAGTGGGCAAAGTCTGGCTGACAGTGTTGTTCATCTTCCGCATCCTGGTGCTGGGGGCTGCTGCGGAGAAGGTGTGGGGCGACGAGCAGTCCAGCTTCACGTGTGACACCAAGCAGCCTGGTTGTCAGAACGTCTGCTATGACAAGACCTTCCCCATTTCTCACATCCGCTTCTGGGTGATGCAGATCATCTTTGTCTCCACGCCGACTCTCATTTATCTTGGTCACATCCTTCATTTGGTCCGCATGGAGGAGAAGGAGAAGCAGAAACAAAAGGAGCTCGGTATGCAGAGTGAAGACCAGAAGCAGGTGCTCTGCCGTAAGGCCAAAAAAGCCCCCAGTTAAAGACAACCAGGGCCATGCGCGCTTGCAAGGTGCGCTGCTGCGAACCTATGTCTTCAACATTATTTTTAAGACCCTGTTTGAGGTGGCGTTTATTGTCGCTCAGTATTTTCTCTATGGGTTTGAGCTCAAGGCTATGTACACCTGTGACCGCTGGCCTTGCCCAAACAAGGTGAACTGCTACATCTCCCGCCCCACTGAGAAGACAGTCTTCATCCTTTTCATGCTGGCTGTGGCCTGCATCTCGTTGCTGCTCAACCTGGCGGAAATGTACCATCTAGGTTTTACAAAGTGCCACCAGGGTTTTCGTTACAGGAGTTCAAAAGCTGCACGTGAGGCTTCCAAAGCCCTGAGTGAGCCGGTCATGCCCTTTGTCCCAAGCTACACCTACTTTGGAAGTCATTCTGCTGTGCCCGAACCTTTCCCCACAAAGTACAGCACGCCGGAGCCAAACTCTGCTTACAGTCCTTACAACAGCAAAGTGGCCTACAAACAGAACAGAGATAATATGGCTGTGGAGAAGAAAGGTAAAGCTGAGGAAGATGAAATGAGGGGGAGGAAAATCTCCAGTCCTGTCTTTGAGCTGCCCGTAGAAAATCAGCGCAGAAACAGTCAGTCAAGCAAGCACAGCAACTTCAAGAGCAGGATGGATGACCTGAAGATCTAAGGATATTAACTGCACATGAATCCAAGAAGACTTAGGAATAACAGGAGACACCACTGTGCATTAGCACTAAAAACTATGGAGTGAATACAAAGCAGATAGCTGCTTGGAAACTAAGATTTAAGGGCACTCAGGGAGACACTTCGCTGGCAGATTCGGTGCTTTGATTGCGAAAAACTAATAACAGCGGGCTTCACTGAATACACCTTGCAACTTCTGATGATCTTTCACATTTGCATTTTTAATGCAGACCAACAAACTCAAAATGTTATGTTTACAGTGGTTTTACTTCAGTGAGTACTGTGAGATGAGAAAGGTGCCAACAGAAGATCAAATAAGTGATGCTGGACTAATATGAACGTTTTACAGAAACAGACTTTGTAACAATTTTTTTTCCATGTTCATGATTGTTGCTTTTATTGCTCAAATATTGGTAATAAATGCCTGCTTTTTGATGAGGATTTAATACAGAAAAGTACATATAGCTTCTGCTAGGATACAAGCACCCATGTGTTGTATTTGTGCCTACATACGTTGATTAAAGTCCCATGCGGTAATGAAGTGTTTTGTCAAAATTCCTGTTTCCAAAGTACAGATTTACCCAGGAGTTTAAGTGGGATTTGGCAGGTGGGGCAACCTTAAGATCAGATATAGCAGTGCAGTGTGTGGAAAAGAATTACTTAGATATAAGTCAAATAAGAACTTGTTTTATGAGCTCCAGAAACATTTTGCTTGAGTACAGGCTATGATCAGGTAGCCTACGCTGCAACTCCAATATTCACTGCTTTTTTTGAATTTAGCCAGTTGAAGAAGAAGATGTTTTAGCATCTGTATGACTGATTTCCAACCCCTGGACAAGAGAAAGCTTATGTATAAAAGGGATAGAATTTCCTGAGTGACTCAAATCAGTGCCCTAGATATAAAGTGCATTTGTGGTGTTCACATTGACTATGAACACCACAACCTGCTCTGTGCCAGTCCAGCATAGTGAATCACTGTAAACTTCACCACAGTACTGCAAATTAACCAGTTATGGACTTGTACAATTTTGTCCTACAACCTTTGAATAACACAAAATTAGTCTGCTTCAATTTGTTTTGCAAGATGTTTCATAATCTGAAAAAAAAACATAACTTCTGCAACATGTCATGTACAGATCCAGTAACTGACTTTAAAACTTTAAAAATGAATTGGGCCATTTTATCTAAGACTTAAATTTCCAGTTTATAAAGTTTCACTTTCGGAACAGTGCTTATCTTTGAAAATAATCTCTCGTCTCCCTCTCCTGTCCGCTTCCTTACATCTTTGTCCCTCCCTCAAATTAACCTTTTTTTCCCTCTCAATGGGAAATACAGCAAACACACATTGGATATATTTTGTTGAGTAATATTGGTTGAGATGTGTAAAAAGTTTATGCTCTCTTCTCTTCCCTAGCGCTAGCTACTTGCTGAGCACAACAACTTTATTTGCATTTGCACCATGAACAGATCACCGGGATGAGAAGGGATTGTGGGATGTCATTGTTTTCTTACTACTTAGCAAGTATCTACGCCATTCCCGATCCTTACGGCCCACTTTGCCCATGTACGCTGTGATCACTGAAAGGCTAACAGTTCAGGAAGTGTCACAGTTCCAGAGACAAACTACAGGCCTCATATGAGATGACTAATACTACAGGGATTGTCACAGAATTCATTCACTTACTTTGAAATTAATATGTATAACACTTAGATTTCAATTATCTGTAAGGTGTTTGTTTTTTTCAGCGCAGGTTAGTTTGGATGGTCACGGCATTATAAATGTTTTAGTCATTCAGGTGGATGAAGGGTTGAAAAATGGATTACATTTCTTTTCAATGCAATTCCTTTCAGACCAATTAATGCAATCTGATTACTTTGATTGCAGACTATTAACCAAACCTGTAGAACAACAGCTTGTTTTTCACGATCAGAATTATGAGCCACCAAAGAAGAGATGCGATTTATTTGTTGTTGTTTTTTAATGCAACAGTGCAGAAGTGAAGTTTATATGAAAAGGTCCCTTTTTGCAGCAGTTCTAGTTCAAATATGCGTTACCTAATCTTAAATTATGTGGTTCTGAATCACATTCATTAACCCCAGTGTCAGACAAGGATCTTTATGATGTTTTGCAAATAAATTATTTTAAAAAGGTTTAATTAACTAATTGAAGTTTCGGCTTAATCCTGATTGGCAGAAAAGTCCTGGTCCCTACTGTGATTGGCCAACCCCCTGTGAACAGCTACCTTCATAAATTATTAGATATTATACCTTCATCTGATTGGAGGGGAGTTGGTGGCAGTTATGCAAAGGAGCCAATCAAATCTAGCCTTTTATTAAAGGATTAGAGTCAGAAAAATCTGACCCCCTGAGTGGCTCTAGCCTGCTCAGTGGAGCTGTTTGCTGGTGCAGTTTAAGTCTACTTGACCCCTTAGAAAGAGTGATAACTGGAGATCAATACAGTGTTGTTCTGAGTGTTCACATTTATCCTATGATGCAACATTTCAATCCTGATGAGTGCAGGGTTTGGTTTTTTTTTTTTGTCCTATCCTAGAGCTATGTTGTCAGGTTTGCAGTATATCAGTGCAGCCCTGCTATTTTTTACTAGCGGTTGCCATGTTAGCTGCTCAGTTTCCAGCAGCTGCACTGAGACACATCCAAATTGAGGACAGTGTGGATGGACCCATTTCTAAAACACATGCCATCATACACTGGTGAGAGCTGTGCTTCAAAGGCTTCCTGTCTGCTAGCTATAAATAGCTCGCATGCACACTTGGAGGAGGATTGTGGGTGAAATGGGAGGGGGGGTAATAGCAATCTGTTGCAAACCAAAATAAATACAAAATGGACAGTTCAGCAAATGCTTAACTTAGTCAAACACTGACTGGACTTGCAGCGTAGTCTGTTCATCATTTCCATTCATTCATTCAGCACTTGTGCACAAATAGCTCTGTGGTGGATTTAATTTGAACTCTTTTTTTTCACTTGTATTTTATGACATTTTAAGTGATCACAAGTCACATGTATAACATTTTAAACACCAGCAGCATCACATGGGTTTAGCCAAGAGCAGGAGGCATGCTTTAGGTCTCCACTAATGTAAATGTTATAAACCAAAATAAAAGCTCTCAAATTTCCAAAGCAGGACAGTCTTTCTTGACAGACCCAACTGGAAACTGAACAGGTGACAGGGGTTAAGGCTGTGAACTTTGGGTTATCCGCCACATGCAACCAAATCGCTGAGCCAGAATAGTATTCATTCATCACAGAGTGCCACCGTTCCTCATAAATCAGGCCCACAGTGCACACACCAGGACAAGTTAAGGATGGGACCTTGAACTGTTAGTGATGACTTTTTGTGGGCCTGTACATATGAAATTCATGCTTTATTGCCAGAAAGTCATGAATGTGCGTCACATTTACGGGTTTACGGGTCAGGTTTTCATACATTACTGGAAAAGACTGATTTGAGTTTTTCTTTCTGCAAGTCAATAAAATGTGGCCTTTACCGCTCCCACATACTGGACATATCATGTAAGAAGCCAGAAAGTGGCCAGCTGTTTTAGTGTACATTACTGTATAACAATATTTTATTCCCATGACATGCCAAAGCTTTTAAAGCCCTCATTTACTGTTCAAGAAGCTGTCTGCATTATAGCATTACCGTGATGATTTAGTTAGATAATTTCCCATTAAAACAGTCATACTTACATACACCATATAAGATGGGAAACCTTTTAGCTTTTTGTGGGCTTCAGATCTAGACGGGAACCTGTTAGGAAGTGTGGATATATCTGTTGTTCATTGGTGGTGAGGAAAAATACTGAACATATGCAGTTTTTGAAGTCCACAAGTTTGAGTCTGACTGAATATTCCTGGAAATATTCCAAACACTACTGGATACATTGATACAAAATTATGTACAGACATGCAGCACTGCTAGACTGACCAAGCAGTTGGACTACTTTTTTGTTTCTCTAATTGGACATGTAAATAGTTTGCACAGGTTCTGATCATTTGAGCTGCCTTTTATCTGCATAATTAAAACGTTGACGCATTGTCATGGTCCGTGCTGGTGTGTTTGTGCTTTCTCCCTACTGCAGGTTCGGTTGGGTCTGGCTTGCAAAGGTATATACTGTATGAAACAAGATGGTTAGAAATTAAATTATGATGGCACACCACCTTCCCCCTCATCTATGTGGATAGACTGTCACATAGAGCTCATCAAACAAATTTTAATATTAGACAAAGATAACCTAAGTAAATGCAGAAGGTAGTTTCTAAGTTATAATTTCATTTATCAAGGGAAAAAGCTATCTAAACCTACCTGACCCATATGCCCCCCTTGTTACATCATGAATTAAATGTGATTAACCACATTTTATGGAAAGCTGAGTTCAGTTTCCTTATCCACACCCAGACCTCCTGGATCAAAGAAATCACTTAAAGAGAACCTGGACACATATGACATTTTTATTCTTAATAATGATGAATGCATCATTTTCTGTCCTTCTAGTATTTTGCAGCCATGTTAGAGAGAAGCGCATCCACAGGAATCAATCTCTAACAAGGAGGATGGAAGTCCAACTATTTCTTACAGGGAGCCCTTACACAGTTTCTGCAGGGTTTTTGGACGATGCGCTACCTTCTGGATGTGGATGTGCAACGTAAATCTTCACATGTAGACAAATACTGTGGAGGAGACAAGATAGGAGGCAGGCCCCCTGTATACACAGCAGCATGACAACCACTACTCAATTAAAACAACATCACTTTCAGTGAGAAAGAAGAATCTGTTACCAGACTGTAAACACCCCTGTGACTCTCTTTGCAGACACAACAACATGCGAGATCATCGCCGCTTTCTTAATTCTGCTCCTTCTGACCTTCGGAGACTGACGCAGAACTTTTTGTCAGGGAACCACACAAGTGAAACGCATCCACCGCTAACCTCTGTGCTTCATGTCTCATGTCTGGGAACTGTGAGCCACACAATATCTTTGGAGTTCTGCCCTGAGGCAGCAATTAACCAGATTTCATCCTTTGGCAGACACAATGACAAGGTAAGCATAATCACTTACACATCAAGATATACACTGAAGAACTGTGCTGTCTCTGATTTTTGTGAATGCTGGAACAAGTTGCCTTCAGAGGCATTCTGACCCAAAGGAAACCGTGGAAGTGGTGGTGCCAAATGTTGTACTGGCTGTATCCCTCCAGGGCCCAGAGGAGAGTGATCCAAGTAAGAATTACACAGTTTGTGGCACAGGATTTAAAGTGGAGTTAACGTGGAGAAACAGCTTCCATTTATGAACTCTGGAGAGGATAATAATTAAATTTTTTCCTCATCATTACAAGCAGGGGAATGCTGGCCCCTGGCAGACCAGAGTGGACATTTATTCACCTCCCTGTCCCAGCACTGGTGGGACATCTACCAAAGAGCCAGTCCCAACAGAAACATCATAAATGCTCCAAGACAATTTTCTATCTATATAAGTGACATGTCTCTCTTGTTAGTCTGAAGATTTGTGTTGTGCAGTGTTATAACTTCCACAATGCACCACAACCTGTGAACAATCTCTGTTCCTTTATCTTGAAGGGAATGGTGACCAAGGAACAGGAAGGCACCTTTTTGGAAACCCTCTTGTACAACCAAGAGGGAGAAAGCTTTCAGACCTTCAATCTGCTGGGGAGGTTCAACATGAGCGACACAGTAGAGCTCTTCCAGTCATGCGGTTTTTAACTGCTAATCAAATAATGTAAAACTGGTGTCATAAATGTACTGGGCCCAAAGTGGGACCCACTGACAGCTGGTCTGGGAGGGGCTAGCACTGCATAATGTTATACAGCATTTATTTCTTTTCATTAACATTTCTCTCTCAGTTCTCACCAGAATCCAACCAGTGATCTCCTGAACTACAAGAAGCTCAATGTTGAGAACTACTGGGGCCAGGAAGACTTAACATGCATCTGTAACTTCAGGGTCCATGGCAAACTCTCCACCTAAGGGGAGACTGAGCCATGGACCCTTAACAAGTTTGCCATCTTTATAATATAGTGTAATATATTAGTGTAATAATAAGGATTTTCACCTGGAATTTGTTTGGCAACTGTATGTCATCAATCAGATGAGTTCAGCCCAGGGAGGTGGTCTAGGGCAGCAGGCAAGTTTCCAGAGGTAGGTCAGCGGAACCGATGCGAGAGTGGGCAGGCAGGTGAGCAGGTGAGTCCTTTCCTTTACAGGTTTCCAGGTTTACAACAACGACAATCTGGCAAGGAAGTGAAGCAACCTCCAGCTTTTAAATACTCAGCACATGAGGAGTTGATCTGGTAGAGGTGCAGAAAAGATGAACCAAACAGGAGATGCTGCCTACAGGTGGATCAGATGCCTGATGCCAACCTTACGTCTCCACCTGTCAATAAATAACAAGGAGGTTACGCACAAGCATAGATCCTAAAGCTGCTGCACTATAACAATGTGCAAATTTGATATACGGTCAACAAGTATAAATGCATCCCCTGTTTTAGGACCAACTGATAATGCTTATAGAACAATAAAATTGTTTGTAGTCAACAGACAAAACTCAAGTTTTATCTAGAAATCTGTAGTGGCTGTAGCTCTGGAGGTAGAGGAGGTCACCTACTAATCAGAAGGTTGGTGGTTTGATCCATGGCTGCATGAACCCCATGAACCCCAGGTTGCTCTCCGATGCAACCCCCGGAGTATGAAAGTGTGTGAATGTTAGATAGATGTGCTTGTATGAATGTGTGTGAATGGGTGAATGAGCCATGTTTTATTAAGGGCTTTGAGTGCTCAAAGTGAAGTAGAAAAGCGCTATATATGAACCAGTCCATTTACCATTTGTTACTGATGCGCGTCAGATAAAGGCAAAGATTCTCTTAAACTCTTCAAAAACCCTTCGGACCCTGCCTGCACGCTCTTCTTCATCTCTCTTGTGCACTGCTGTTGATTTAATCATTGACCTCAAGTATTTAAACCCATCTCCCCCTCATTCACACACATGTATTCTGTCTTGCTTCTACAGAATTTCATTCCTCTTCTCTCCAGTGCCTCCACCTCTCCAGACTCTCCCCCACCTGCTACCAGCTCTCACTACAGATCACAATGTCATCTGCAAACATCCTAGCCCACAGAGACTCCTGCTTGACCTCATCTGTCAGCCTGTCCATCACCACTGCAAACAATAAAGGTCCCTGATGTTATCCCACCCACCTCACCACTGTCTCGCTGTCATGCATGCCCTGCTGTATGACTTCCTCATTCAGCACCACAGTTCCTCTCTCAGCACCCTATCATATGCTTGCTCTAGATCCATAAGGACCCAGTGCAGCTCCTTCTGACATTTTATATACTTCATCAATACACTCAAAACAAACAGTGAATCTGTGTCTGCTCCCTCCCCTAGACATCTCCATACCTCCACAGGTATGTCATTTGGACCAAATGCCTTTCCTGTCATGGTCTCCGCTCTCTCCGGGCTGGTTTCCTCCCATTTGTTTTTTTTCCCCTTGTTTGCTGTGGGTGTGTCATTCTCCAGGGCAGATCCTCTGGTCATCCCACCCACAGATCTGCCACTCCCTGCAGTGACTCAAACACCTGTCAGAAGTTACTAATCACTCACCTGTTCTTCATGAGCTCTCACCTGACACGTATTTAAGCTGGGAAAACTCTTCAGTCTTTGCCAGATTGTTGCCCCAGTAAGGTAGTGCTAATGTTGCACTTTGTGTTTACCGTTTGTCTTTATGTGTGGAGTAACTTGCTATTATGCAGAACTCAGCCTGTTTTTTGACCTGAGGATTTTATGGAATCAATAGTGTTTATGTTTGCCAAAGCCCCAGACTGTGTTCTGATTTCATTTCCCTCCTTGACCTTGTGTAAATAAAGGCATCTGAGATTTTTTACTTTCAGTGGCCACATTTGGGTCTGTCAAGTTTTTTAAAACTTCCTTCAGCTCCTGCCCAAACTTGAAAAGACTGGCTCCACACAAAAGGACGCTGGGACAACTCAATCTCAAGTTTAAGTGCTTTATTGTCTTTTGTTGAAATTGCAAGTGTTAGGTGCAGTAGCAGGTGAGCGAGTGGATTAATGGATGAGTATGGTTGAGTAGGTTGATAACCTTTAAACGGATAACACACATTAAACATCCAATTATAGCATATTCACTGCACCCTGAAAGAAAAGGTTTGTTTTAAACTACATGATTGATAAAAGCACTACTTTTATTTATTTATCAAAACATTTCCTTAACATTCTCCTAAGTCACATGATCATCAAACAAGTTTAACTTTATTTACACATTTAAATATTTATTGCATTTTACTTAAAATGTTCTGCAGATTGGGTGATCCATAAATTAATGTTCAATCAATTAATGAACTGGTCTTAAAGTCTCAAATATGAATTATATTCAGTGCAAGTAGTAACAAGCATTACCAAATATTCCTTAAATAAACTCTAACTTTGTCCTACATTCATCCAAAGAATATTGTTAATTTAAATGAATATTTTACCATACCAGTGGTGTCTTTTGTGGGAGCTGTGAGCTGCAGGTCTTTCTCCTTGGTGTGACTGAAACAGTGAGCTGCACAGGTGAATGGGTTTACCTACTGAGCTACTGAGAGAGGCAGGGAATGGAGTAACAGGAGCGCTTGTTTCTGTGCGAGGCACACTGCAGCCGGGTGGGTAATAAATCCATTTTGAATCTTTTTCCTTGTGGATCGTTCCACTCTTTATCCTGTTTATAGCTGCCCTCACTTCCTCCTCACTAATCCTCTGCACTTCCTGATTCTCTAACTGTCCTCCATCTGTTCTCCTCTTTTGCTAATTTTCTCCATTTAGCAGCTCCTCAAATACTCCTTCAATCTTCTCAACACACTTTCTTCACTTGTTTGCACATTTCCATCTCTATCCTTAACCATCCTTACCTGCTGCACGTCCTTCCCAGCTCAATCTCTTTGCCTAGCCACTCTCTGCCTTTTCTCCTTCCTTAGCACCCAGCTTCCTTTGCCTTTGCCGCCTCTCTCTTTGCCATACGCCTTACCTCCCAGTACTCCTATCTACTTTCTTCATTTCCCTGTCTATCCTACTTTTTCTTTGATAACCTCTTCTTTTGAATACTTTCCCATACTTCCTCATTCCAAGACTTGTTGCCCTCTTTCCTCTGTCCAGAGCATACACCAAACACCTTCTTGGCAGGTTCCCTCAGTACTACAGCTGTACTTTCCCAATCATCTGATAACTCCTATCACCCAGAGCTTGTCTTCCTAGAACTCCTTCCTAAACTCTGTACAACATTCTTCCTTATTCAACTTCCACCACTTAATCCTTACCTCTACCTTTACTTGCTTCCTCTCCTTGATTTCTAAAGCCATCCTACAGATGCTGCTTAGCCACATTGTTCCCCGACAGCACCTTGCAGCCTTCTATCTCGTTCAGATTGCACCTTCTGCACAAGATGTAGGCCACCTGTGTGCACCTTCCTCCACTCCTATGTTCCTCCTTTTTCTTGTTCACCACAGCCATTTCCATCCTCTTTGCAAAATCCACAACCATCTTTCTTTCTCTTAACACCACAACTACCCTGACAAACTAACCCGTTTATCCTGCACTGAACTGCAGTATTTTCATGCAAACCTTTGAATAACACAAAGTTAGTGTACCTCAGTTTGTTTTGCAGGATGTTTCATAATATGAAAATACATAACTTCACATCAAATACAGATCCAGTATCTGATTAAAAATGAGGACATTACATGTAAGCTTTAAATTTCCAGTATATATGAGTTCCAGTGTGTCTCTGAGCAGTACTTACCTTTAAATATAACCTCTCCCTCTGCTGTCCTCTTCCTTACATCTCTCTCTCTTTTCTCCGGGAAGTACAGCAGCTGCGCCTTTAGCTAGCAGACACACTGTGTGACAAACTGCACACAAACAGTTTGTGTGTTTGCTGATATTTGTTGAGCTGATAGAAATTACCACTTTAAAAACATTGCTGCTTTTATGCTCGTAGTAGTAGTAGCGCAACATCTGCACCAAAAACGCTGTTCCAGATCATTCCTGTTCGTCTGCCAAGAAGTGATTTCCGATGGTTCCGTGGTTTAGTTTCTTTATTTAGGTTTTTTTTTTGCTTATATTGATAAATAGACTTTAGTTTTTGAAGGGCTTTTATATAAAATGAAGAAATTACCTGTTTTCCAATATGACTGCATTATTGAATCTACATTTTAATCAATCCAGACCTTTTTGGACACTTCAGATCTCTTTATGCAGCTGTGATGTTATATAATCACAAACTGACTGCAGTTTCTACCTTATGACAGGAGTGTTGTTTCTCCTTTAAAATGACTAATGTCCTTAATGAGAGATTACACTCCAACAAGGCATTTACAACAGTTTAAATACAGTCGATCATTTTTTTGGCAGACGATCACTTTAACCTGAGCACAGCGCTATAATGATGTGATGCATGAATATATATATTTTATATGTTTCATCTCTTTGTATGCGATAAGCCCCAGTGATGGACAAACTAATAGGATTGTGTTATTGTTCCTCCATTTAGGCTCAAATCAGTTTGATGTTTGAAGGCACAGTGATGGGAAAAGAAAACTTTGGAAAAATGTAAGGAGAAGAAAGTACTGACATTTGTGTAAAGTACAGATACTTGACATTTTTACTTAAGTAGTAGTAAGCGCTGAGATTGAGATGCTTTGGCAGGACCTTAAACAGGCCGTTCATGCTGGAAAATCCTCCGATGACGATGAATTAAAACAATTCTGCAAAGCAGAGTGGGACAAAACTCCTCCACAGTGGTATGAAAGTCTCACTGCCTGTTATCACAAATGCTTGATCTCAGTTCTTGCTGCCAAGGGTGGCACAAGCAGGTTATTAAGTTTAGGGGGCAATTACTTTTTCACAAAGAGCCTGGTAGGTTTGGATAGCTTTTATCCCTTAATAAATGGAAACATTTAAAAATTGTATTTTGTATTTATTTTTGTCTAATATTAAAAGTTGTTGGATGATCTGCAAACATGTAAAATATGAAATCGGGAGGAGGGCAAACACTTTCTCACAGCACTGTATAATGAATAAGAATTTTGGTTTTGAGAAAATAAATTTTCACATTAAAATAGTTAAATGTGATACTGTTGTGTGATAAAAGATCCCTTCTATGCCCTTTGCAAAAAATAAATAAATAAAAAAAATAAACAAAACTATCCTCATATAGTATCACGCAGACTAAAGTAACCCACACAGGCTGAGGCTCGACTGACAGGAGTATCAATCTGATGCATGTAAATCGAGGAGCACCGGCCGACTGTGCCAGCGTGTGCGGAGCAAAAAATGACCGACAGTGATTACGATCATTCATAGAATCTTTACTCTTTATTCTAATACATTTGCATGAGGATAAAAAAAATATAATCAGGCAAGTAAACAGAAATATCTCAGCATCAGATATTGTGCAAATCAAACATTCAGTTAAAAGTCATAGACAACAAAAGCTGTAGACTATGAGGATTGGGTTAACCATAATTATTCAGGAGCAGCTGGAGTATTAGCCATGCCAGCTGTATACACTCATGCTTAATGGGAGAACTGCCAGCATACCAGAGGAATAAAGATTTCCAATCCCCTGATTTTCTTTCCTCCCAAATCGTGGACTTTCCCACCAAAAGTAAAACCACAAACTAGAAATCACTGTCACCATCAGTTTCCAGAAGTGACGCCTGAATAAATATGGTTACATTAAGTTTGTCTTCTCTTAACCACTGATCCAGCAAAAAGAACAACAAAATAATTCTTGAATGCAAACTTCACTTTTTTTTTTCCTCACTAATCTTTAACAACCCAAGTAATCAGAAATTGATAAAGCATGCAATAACTCATAACCCACAGAGATCCTTTTACATTAAATTGCAGGCAAACAGTCAGATTGAAGCGTCGGGTCAGATGTGACTGTTATAAATAATGAACCGAGCGGCTGATTTGAATCATCGTACTGTGATCAGCTCCTCAGATTCTGAAGCGTCAGGCTGAAACTGTCAGTGCTGTTTCAACTCTGTGTTCAGCGCTGAGGTCACTCATGAAGCTTTGGATTGAATGTCAGTGGTGTGTATTATGATATCATCTTTGCACTGGTCATGTAAAGAGTGATTTTTAAATTTTTTAATCTTTTCAGCTCCAACTAGAAATGCTTATTCTCAGTTTGTACAACTTCTTTTACCAATATAAAGTATGTCAAATTAACCCAATTAGTACACAAAAAGCACTTATGATTGGTCCCTAAGTCCTAAGTAAATAAAAAACAAGCACTTAATCAGGAAAACAAATCTTTCCCAACATATGGCAAAACCTAAAATATAGCAAACAGAGGACTGGAGCTGCACTTAAGAAGCATCTAAAGCACACAGGCAGAAATAAAGCTTTAAAAACGTGTGAATTTGGCCCCTGGAGACGATGAGCTGCAGCTGAAGCGGTCGGGACCTTTCTGAACCCACGCTTTGAAAACTTGGCTGAAAACACAGCCGTGTCCACAGCTTGTGAATCTCAAACAAGTGTAAATTCTTCACAAAAAGTGGGGCAATAACAAAGAGAAGCAGCAGAAAATAGAAAATAATAATTGCGATGCTGTTTTTCTGTAGCAAGCAGTAATGGCTGTTTGTCAAAGGCTGGCATAATGTGGCAAATCCAGTACATATGCTACACATGCTCTATATTTAATGTTACAGAGAAGATGCAATCTGTGTATCACTCATTCTTTAAATGTCCCAGGTTGAAAAAATATCCCTTTCCTCCCTTTCATTTGACACAAATGTCACCCTGAGATTTGATAACGCAAAATGTCCTTCAAAAGGTTTAAGGTGTCCACAACAGTCTATAAGCTCCTATAGTAGATTTTCATTCAAACCTCATATATACAATAATCAAGCGCCTATTGAACTGACCTTTATGTGCACAATGCTGCACTTACAAGAGCGTAACATCCTACATATACAGACACAAGCAAACAATACACTAACCAATAATGCTGTGAACTTCCGACACTTTTAGAGGAGGCAGATGACGCACCTGCAGCTGCAAGGTGGATTTTTCCCTCTACATGGATTTCAAGTATGACCCATTTGAATTCGCCCCCATCCTAAAACACGTTTACCATTTTGTGTGCCGTTATTGGAGGAGAGTCACACATGAATGTGTTGTGGCAGTACAGCATCCTCCTTTGTACGTTATTGCAAATGCATCTGAACTGCAGTGTAACCTTTCATGTTCCTGACAAAATGCGTCTGGCATCTTCGCTCGGATAACGGGCGAGTTTCATTCGTGGCTACCAAGGACAACACTACCACTCGTCCTTAACTCGCTGTAGTTGTTTGATTCATGTCTGTATTACCGAGAAGCTGCACTTTCCCATAATCTACGTTTAGAGGAAAACACACAGCATTGGACACACTAGCATTTACAGTAAGTTTCACTTTACAGCAGTGACAGCTAATCGGAAAGAGAATATACACGAAGATATCCAGCTGGACAATCCTCTTGCTGACTCATTTATTATGGAGGCAAAGAAAAGGACAACCCTCTCTCTCGTGTTACTGGAGATTAGTGATGTGCTTTAAAAGATTCTACACTATAACAGAAAATCTGAAGAAACTGTGGCTGCGTGAGAGTGCATTTCATTACCACAGCTGAAAACTAATGAGGCTGAACATGAAAATGTGCTGCAGATCACAGAACAGAATAGTGTTTACAGTGTCTTAAAGACACTGAGTCTCACGTTTCATCAGTCACTGATATTGTTTATCATCTCCTTGACAAACAGGTCACCGAGGATGCCTCTTCATCTATGATAGTAATAGTAGAGAGTGATCTCACTGTATGTCTCACTGTCCTATTCATCTGGAGAAAGGAAATTCATGGAAACTTCTACATTTGAATCAAAAGCAAAGTGTCAGTTCACTTCTTCCACGTCTTTCACTTTGTCTTTAACTTCAGCTGAGCAACCTTAGCTCGTCCCAGTTTCGTCTGAATGTCGACAGGCCTTTCAAAGAAGCTGACGATGGCCGGTTCATTGAGCAGGGATGCTAGGACCTGCTCAAAGGAAAACGACCATTCCGTCTCTGAGAGGTCCTGACTGTTGTGGGAGCTGGAGGTGTCCGAGCTCTCCGGGGTTGTGGAGGACTCTTCGGTTGAAGACTCCTCTCCAGCAGCGGTGTCGACAGGCTTTTTGGACTCGGGCGGGCTGCTCGGCTCCTGCAGCCTCCGTCCCACCTCTTCCATCCTCAGGAGGAGGCTGGTCACATGAGCCACGGCTCGGTACAGTGACTCCTCCTCGGGATCACCGTGAAAAATGTTGTACAGGGTCTTGGAGAACTGGATGAACTGAGTCTAAGATGGAAGATAATTCGAAGCATTACATACGTCACTTTAAAGAGGAAGTCACACAGACACAAAAAAGCGTGGATTGTGTTACCTGATTAATTCTAGGGAGGTCCTTGATGGTTTCCTCCTTCTTTAATATTTCATTTTGCCATTGTTTCAGGTAGGCCTGCAGGTCAACCTTTCCTCTTCCTGTCAGTTTAAATTGACAAACTTAATACTAAGATCCTCATAGTAGTTTTGTTGGAGCCATGAAATGTTTGTTGTAAATTTGGGTGTAATATTACCTCTTTCAGGGCTTTTCCTTATCACACCATCTTCTGGAAGATCAAAGGCTGAAATATGAAAGCAACATGTAAACAAACTGTACAGAGAAATAATTCCAGGCACGTGTTAAGACAGAATTATTGCAATATTTAGTTAGAAAGAGGGGAATTGTGAGGAAAGAGAAGAGGCAAAGAAGCTAACCAGTGAGTCTATTCAAGTGAGAAGAGTCTTCAGTCACTGGAATAAAGTGTTGGATTCTTTGTTCCTTTAAGTGCAAAGGGCTACCTGTGAAGGCTAAAGGATACAGTCTGTAAGTGGACTGAAAGGAAAAAATAGAAAAGGGATGCAGAGAATCCACAAGAGCAACGTACATGTAACAAATTTAGGGCCAGATTTACTAAACCAGTTCATTTCAATACTGACCAACAGAATTTAGAAAGAGCAGCACAAAGTAGTGCACACACACACACACACACACACACGTTGATGAGGATCTACTACTAGCCAAAATAACACAGTGTGAGAGCAGGTTTTATGCATGTAGTTGTCTCTGGAGACAAAGTGGCAGTTTCTATCAATGGGAGGCAGCCGAAGGAGAATCGATAAGAATCTGATTTAAAGGCTGAACTCTTGTGGTAGAAACTGATGGAGGTTGTGTGGGATCGTAGAGCCTGAAGCATCTATTCTTTGTGTAAAACAGCTCGGGGTTAGAAACAAGTCTGCCATATTAAATTGAAATTTGGATATAACAGCTGACTTGTAGGCTGTAGAGAAACAAAAACATTTACATTCAGATCCTGAATGATCCATGTCTTAAAGTTATTGTGCCACCTGTGTAAACACACAAATCCCTCTGGGTTTGTTTGTTTGGGGGTTCTCTGCATGACACGTGAGACTGCAGCTGTTTATTAAATCAAGGAATCTTGTATTGGGCCACTATTCTCCACCTCCCTACAACATGCCACTTTAAGCTCTGCTGCGTTACACTAAAGCACCAATGCTGAGGACTGCAAATATGGAGGGCTTGGATCTAAACATTACGGGTGAGGACTCAGTGAAGAATTACAGGTTTTGGCCCTATGCTCACAGCAATAATACGTCCACTCCAACCAGTTATGTGCTGTTCTGATAGCATCTCCCTCTGTCCATAATCAATCTAGCAGCAACTTTCACAGCCACATGATGTGCAAAAAAAAACACGTGTTCTTTTCAGAATTAAATTTCCTTCTACATTGTTAGTAAATCTGGCCCTTAAATAAAGAAAGCATACACATTAAATACACACAGATGTATCAGATTATTAGATAGTTTAATAATAGTTGTGTACTGAATTGTTTAGATTAAATGTGTTTGTAATAATTTACACAGATGAGGGTAATAAACTGGCAACTCAGTGTAATCTACAGTATTATCCCAAGCAGCAAAAGAAACACTCATATTTTGACTGCAAAAAGTTGAGTTTCTCCCACTACTGGTTTTTGCTCCAACCCCCAAAGTGACCACATGTGGGTGCATGCATGCGTGTTGGTTTTAGCTTAAACCATTACCCTCACAAGCCAGCAGTGTCATTGAATTTGTCTGATAGGTCTGTGATGCATAAGCCTAAAGATTGCCACGTAACACTACTCCCGCCCCAGCAAAAAGATCAACGCCCACCTTTGAACCCAAAGTAAATAAGAATAGATGGAGAAAACATTTCCACCAAATTTCAACTTACACACAATACAGAATAATGACATTTGCCAAGTGCTCCAGGTAGAATCCTCAGCAACATGCAGGGCATACAGGACACTGCTGTAAGTTAAAACGGTACAACAGTACGTGCTGCTGTCATTGCAGCCAATCACAACACAGATGACGTAACCACACAGCCGCTGTTTTCTGACTGAATCTGATAAGTGACTAAAGCTTCACTGCTTGACTGGACTGAAAAACCTGCAGAGTCTCAGCTCCAAGTAGCACACAATTTCAATCATTCCAATGTAGTGATTGGCTCAGTTCCAGGCCTTTTTATTCATAAAGAGGAAGCAAACAAAACTGTGCTCAGTGCCCAAATGGCAGATTTAAAGTGAGTCTCCACCATCTCGTTTACTCTGTGGGACCAGGATGTGACCTGTCCTTGGTGCTGAAGCACTGTGCACTCGCCATGAGACATAAAATAAGCTTTGCTGCTTGATGTTCACTGGCCTGCCACATCACAAACAGTGACTCAGTGTTCATCTGCTGCTAAGCTGTCAGTTGTAATTTGAGCAGCACGGTCTCTTTCTCTCTTTTTTTGTTGAACAAACTAGCTTACTGCTTAATGCCCTCACAGCTCCTTAGACCCACCGTTGCCATGGCAAGTTCTTTCACCCAGCATACGCTATTCTTACCCCTGCCTTCAAGCAGGCATCATGTACGTAAGAGTCACACATTCAAGGACACTTTCTTCCCCAAGGCAATCTGCTCACTCAACAAATGCTGGGTTATGGACTGAATTATTGAAATGACAACTCGTGTGTATTCCAACCCTGCAGACCACAGACTGACGTAACTATGTGACCTTTTATTTCACTTTGGGCTGCTGCTGTGCATCTGCTGCAGCAGTCATTTGACGTTGTGAGGCATCTGTATAGAATCCAGCCTGACAACATTTTCTGCATTTGAACTTTAAACCTACAGGAGTCTGTCATCACTGCAGACATTTAGTGAAGGAAAGGGGGTCAGAAGGTTAAGACAGTACTGTACAGTATGCAAGACAGACGCAACTCAGACAGCATAAAGAGTTCGGGGTTATGTGAGACCAGATAATAATCTAGCCTTAAACTGAGATTAGCTGCTGCTGGTTTCACTAGTTGTTCATCACTAACCTGGTGGTAGGTGCAGCTTGAAGAGAAACTTCAACTTATTTGTGAACGATGCACTGTATAAAGTATCTATGGGGAAAGCAAAAGTTGTAGTTACAGCACTGGGGATACTGAGGTTAAAAACTGCATTAGAGGAGAGCAGAGAATAAAAAAACATACCAAGGGCAGAGCAGAATTCTTTGAAGTTAATGAGACCGTCCTGGTTCTCGTCTATCAGGCGGAAGACCCAGAGGGAGAGGGTGCTCTTGATAGTGCAAAAACCCCAGGGCTCCAGGAGGGAGAAGAGCATGCTGAACTGGTGGAAACCCAGCTGGTACTGCTCCAAATAGGCCAGACTGGGGTCATGATGGAGCAGAGCTGGACTGTTCATTGTCCAGTAGCAGTTGAGGAAATGCTGCCTCTGAACGCAGATGATAAAAGAAAGAAAAAAGCATGACCTGTTCATTTTTCTATTTCTTATTCTATTAAGTATTTAAGTATGGTGACAATAAAGATACCATATTCAGTTCATGACTCACTTTGAATAAATTATAAAGCTTCGTCAAGTTGTGAGGCACTGAATCTGACTTCCTGTGACACCACCCGGACCTGAAATCAGATTTCACCTCAGTCCTTAAATATCACAGTCATAATACAACTAAACGTATTCATTAATCTTACTCATAATCATGAGAACTCTGTCAGTTTTTCTTTCTCAACAACAGATTCTCTAATCATATTCAAACTTGTCAGATGTATTGCTGGTGACCTGAGGAAGCGCAGTGCCGGGTTTGACATAATCTGGATGAGTGGTTCTCATATTTTGGCTAAAAGATGTTCTGTTACCCGTGTTTCCCCTGAAACGACTGCTGCCTGCTCCACTCAGTGTGTTGGGTACTCATAGATGTGAGGACAATAATTGACATCAATGCATTCCCAAGCCTTCCATCCCTGTGATTCACTGTCACAACTAAATGTCCTGATCCTAAACAAATTCTAAGTTAACCCCTAAAACAATCTTTCAATCTGCAAACAGGACTTCAAAAAAAAATAAGAGTGAGCCAATAAGTACCAACTTTTGTAAAATATCTTTACTCTAATGGTCTAAAACTTCCACAAGAAATGCTGCACAGGTACAAACTATAGTTTTTTTTATTATTATTATTATGTTTCATCTAATTTTATTGCCATTTTGTCTTTGTTTTCCTTTAGTCACTCAGCTGGACTTACAATCTGCCCATTTTACACACACATGCATTCACTGAGTCCAACATTACAGATGACCTCTTTTACAAAACAAACGTTTGCCTCCATGTGATGTGTTTAGGGGGCATCTGTAATTGTAGCTTTAAAAAAAAAAACAAAAAAAAAAACCTGGGTTACACTGTGTCTGCACTGGTTACTCTAAGCTCACTTACCACATTTTGCTTGGTTGTGTCCTCCAGTGTTTGGATCACATACAGTTTGTTCCTCTTCCGTGAACTCTCAACTTCCTCTGAACGGATATTTCCATATTTCTGTGAAGACAGACACAGCATAGTTAAAATTACCACGGGAGAGGTTTTCTCTAATAAGTCAAAAGCTGACATAGCAAAGTCATACCTCATAGGCCTCTCGGATCAGCTCACTGATATCGACACTGACGTGAGATGCTTTATCGTTACTGCCCACTGAAGCCTGCTGCACTGTTGGAGGCAATGGGCTGTCTTTGTTTGTCACACTGTCAAAGAACCTGGCATAATATCAAGACAAAGAGGGAATGTTATTCACAGTGCAATCATACTTAAAGAGTGTCAGTCCTGCATCATTTATATTCACAGACTTGTTGAGGATGGTGACGGCTTCTGCATCGTCATGGCAGCTGATCAGAGCCTCCATGTTGTAGTCCAGCACGGCCAGGCCCAGCTGTAGGATGGCTTTGATGCCATCGTAAAAAAAACAGTCCACCACGTTCACAGCGCTCTCTATGGGAAGGACGCTGATGAAAAGCGTGAGGAACCAGGACAAAGACACGGACGAGAAGAAACTCAGGTCTGTCATGTGTTCCACCAGCTGGGGAGGTTTTCTCGAATCAGATCCTCGAACACAGCCTGGTCAACCAAAGCACCTGAAAAATGATTTTCAGAGTGAGACTTTGTTCCTGACATCATGAAAATGTCATGCTGCCAGATTTCCAGCGGAAACCGATGCTTCCACTCTCACCAATAATTCGGCGATTAAAGTAATCCGGCAGCATCCTCTCACAGACGGCTACCAGCAGCCAGAAAGCCTCCTCTTCTTTTGCGTACAGCAGGAGAACTGAGGTGAGAATGTTCATAGCCTGAACAGGAGAGAGTATAGAATGGTACAATAGATCATCACAAGAAGTGAAGAAAGGTCATATTTTAACAGAGTTATTTTAAGTACCTGGCAGTATCCGATTTTAGGGTTCCTGTAGGCATAGGCGGTAAGGACCCTGCGTAGAGCTGAGATTCCTGTATCGCTCTGGAAGGCTGGGTGCTCAGGGAGCGAGCGGTGCAGGTCTCTTTCAATCTCATCTGTAGCCAGAGTGCTTGTGCCCAGAGACTGTTCAACCAGCTCAGTGTAATAGCCAGGGTGAGTGGCCATGTCGTTTACAGCCCCTACAGAGGGGAAAAAAACCCCAAAACAAAACAGCCAGTTAAAAAAAGCGAGAGAGAAAAAAGAGATTATTCAGACATTCCAAAAATAAATAACCAAACATCTGTTTATGAATTATTTATGCTGAATGAGCACTTCAGTATGCACTTTCACTCATACAAGTTTTCATTAACAACTGAGTGATGCTGCTCATCGCTACACAAGACATGATGAGTTTGATGGACAACCTGAGAAAAGCATCCACAGCTCTCCCCTCAAGGCCTCAGGAACGCCGCGAACAATCAGATCCCGTGTCTTCCTGGTGAAGAACATACTCGTACCACGCCCATATTCAGAGAAATGGATGTTCCAAGACTGCTCCTTCATCTTCTCTTTAAGCTATCAACACAGAAATATTATAAGAAAGTTTGCAAGCTTTGACAGGTGTGGCAGGTGATTAGATACAAGCAGTTCATTTGTCCCACTGACCACTGAAATCAAAGCTTTTTTTTTTATGTAATGCTTTAAAATAACTCCCCAAATAAGCACCTGGAAATATTACAAGATGGCTGTTGAGTGACAAGACTTTGATCAAAGCACACACCACAGCGCTACTGGCAACACTGTCAAACCTGGGTGCATTTTTAACATTGATGCATTCTTCACTTTAACTTATGTCACTTATATCAGACAGCCACACTCACAGCAGACACCTTCATGACTCTACCTGGACCACAGGACCCAGTTTGGCTCTACAGCTTTGGTCCCAGGGATGTTTAACATTATTTGTAATACCAGAGCAGACTTAACCCTGATCTAAGTGTGCATAACACAAGTAAATAATATTATCAGCACACCAGTAGTCATTATTACAGTTTAAAAAGGGCAAATAGCAGAAGTTGTATTTAATAATCCAAAAACTGCAAAGCTCATTTGCTCATCAGGGGATTAGCCATGCTATGCCAATCAGCAAGACAACAACAGAACCCCTGCATGTATTTTACCAAATATCTCCGCAAAGAGGCACACTGGAAGGTGCTGGTATGTCACAATTGGGTCACTGAATGTGAATGTGGTGGTTTTATACAAAATCCCAGTAAAAACCGATGTATTCTTCATCTGAACAGATGAACTCTGGTGTTTACCATTTTGGGATCAAGGTTTTCAACATCCTGCGGGTGGAAAACAGTCATGAGAGCCTCTGTGCTCACAGCCTTGCTGCTGCCTTTCTGCCCCACCATTAGAGTTACGTCCTCTGGATTGTCCTCAAAGTGGTTTATGAGAGACTGGCATTCACCTCGTATGGCCTTTGTGACAAAAACACAAATTATTTCCAATGTCAGACACCTCTGCAAACTACAGGATGAAGACCAAAGAGAAGCAAAATGGCACAAATAAAGCAATTATGGTACATTACCTCTGATGAAGCAGAGTGCTGCGGGCTGGCGCTAATCCCGCACCTGCTACGGATCGTGTTTGCAAGCCGCTGATAGTCCCGCACCTCAGAGAAACGCAGCGCCCGCTTGCCACGCACACACACCGTTAACGCTCGGCTGCTGGAATCTGGTTTCTCAACATTAACAACCTAGAAGAAGGAAATGATGAAACACCGTTACTGTTGAGCGTTTTCAGCTGTTCATCAGGTTTTTTTTTTAAAAAGCAACACTGTTTTGTTTTTTCGTTTTTTAACCTTACCTCTCGCATTGGAATGATAACATGGCACTGGCTTCCATCCTGACTGGCAAAACACAGGTAGTTCTCAGACAGACAGATCTTGCCGAGTGTGTTAAAATGGCTGAAGGGAACCCACAAGAAACTCTCATGCACCTCTAACAGGTTTTCCTCTCTGGGAAGCCTGAAAAATGTCCTGAACTGCTCACTCTTTGCATGAGCTTCGAGGCCTCTGTGGAGACAGTAGAGCACAAAGTAATGTCTCGAGAACATCATCACATTTACCTTTCTTATTAGCCTCCAGCCTTCCGATAGCATCTATTTCAAAAATAATACGTACTGCTTAAATATTCTCATAACCATAAAATAACAGGTTATAAATCCCTAGTAGACTGACATCAAATTAAAAAAATGCAACATGCACTCACAATAGTAATAGTGAACAAACACTGGAAGCCTCTGGCAAGCTCATGCGTGACCTGCTTGGCAGTCCAGGCAGGTTACAGCAAACATAAAACCATCTGACTAAAGTCATACTTTATGTTTACTCTGGTGCTTCAAGTTGGCAGGCAGCACTAACAGGATCAAGTAAAGCTGCGCTGAGCAGCATGCAGAACAGTACCTCTTGGTAATCTGCAGGGGGTCGGACAGTGCTGGCTCTCTCTGGAAGGACTCTTTATCAAAAAGGCGTTTGATGGAGTAGTCAGCCAACTTTTCCATGATAACAAACGTCTCGTTCAGGTGCAGCAGCATGGAGAAGTAGTGGTCCTCTCCGTGAGCCAAAACATGGATGCTCTCGGTCAGAATAACATTAGAGGTTTTCTCAAGCCTCCAGATCTCATCCCAGGAGATGACCAGTTTAACTGCACAGTCACCATGATGAGTGGAAATAAAAATGGAAGTGTTTAAAACGAATTGCTGATACCAAAAAATAAATAAAATAAAAATGATTCCTAAAACTTAAAAAGCTGTCATTACTATTTTCTGTTGGCAAAGAAAAAAAAGCAAAGAGTCTGAGGGAATGAAACCCCACTGTGTCAGCCATTAGCAGCTGTCACACTCTTTGTTACCACCAATCAACTTTATAAAGATAAGTGGCAGCACGTTTTGAATGGCTTACCCTCAGCTCCCAGAAGGTATGAATAGAAGCATAGGAAGTTGGTGCTTAGGTAGAGCCAGCCCTGACAGGGTACTTTGCCTTTCCAGTAACTGCATGAGTAATATGTGACCAGCTTTTCCTCCGGTGGCAGCTCGAACCACTTTTCAAACCTCAAGTGGGCTTCTCGGAACTTCTCAGGATCGTCCTCCTGCACTAAGCACGTCTTCCCCTCTTCAGCAATAAGACCCTAAAATGTGAAGCACACAGGGTTACTGCAGATTATGGGGATGCAATAAAGCAATGCTGCATGCACATTAAAGCTGCTGTAATGAGTAATGAACATATTTAGAGAAAAGTCTTACTCTAATCTTGCCCTGGACAAAGCTGGTAATGTCTTCGCTGGAGTCAAAAACAGAGAGCGTCCTCATGATGTTCTGCTGCAGCCAATCCCAGTGCTGAACAATCTCCTCTTTGGTGACGCCTGACCCAACATTAAGAAGTAAAAAAATAATAATACTGAGGTCAACTTAAACTTAGAAATGCATCAGCTACTAGTGAACAGACAGCAATGCTGACATGAAAATGCAGGGACCTACCACATGCTATTGACCAGTACACTTGTGAGTCTGGCGTGTGGTGCAGAATGCGATAAGGTGCAACTTTGGAAGTGGAGTCCAACACGGTATCCAGGGTTCCCACAAGGAGGCCTGTAGCATAAAGTACAATGATGTGTTTACCACCAATATTGTTACTTTAAGCCATTTAACGACTCTGAAAACCAGAAAGACAAACATCAGATTTGCATATCAATCCTGATAGAAGCCTTCAATAACTATTTAATATTTTGCCCATCAGAAATTAGCATCATGTGTTGAACCATTTGCCTGCATCTAAAGAGATGAACACCAAAATCAGCTTCAGTCAGTCTGTATAGGCTCCTCCCTTCATTCTTTACAGCTGGATCTCAGACTGTGTTAAACTCATACTGACGGGGGAAATGAATGATCCCCCAGATCCTCATCAGGCCTAAAATTAGCAAAATCCGTTACCTCTACAACTTCTTTCTGACATGCCCTCCATGAATAATTAACAAGGTCGCAGTGAAACCACTCTCTCATGCACCACGTCAGCATTAGAGTGGCCACCTTGCTGAACAGCTCCCTACATGCTCTAATGATGAGCTGCCCAGTGGTAACGCATTCAGCAGATCAAACAAACATGGTTCACATAATTTATGTTCTCATCAGTGTAGCACACGCAGAGTGGAGCAGAGGAGGGCGATACTCCAGGCGCTCCTGCTGGGGAAAAAAAGTGAAGGACTCTGTGTACCACACTGTAGTATTTAATCTCCATTATCATTAAAACAGACAGTCAGGAGATCGGTACATTTTTAGCCATTGAGAACATTGTTCACTTGTGACCTTCAGCAGTCACAATCTATTCAATTCAATTCAATTTTATTTATATAGCGCCAAAGAACAACACACAGTCGCCTCAAGGCACTTTATATTGTAAGGTAAAGACCCTACAAATCTAATAGATGGTTAGTAGATAATCTGCAACCACTGGATTTATCTGAAGTATTGCACCAAGTTTTAAACATCCAAGTTAGTAAAACACTTGTTCTTGTTCTGCAGGTTGAATTGGAAGCTTAACTTTGACTTAGGAAGAATTTGAGGACCTGAGCATGCACTTGATGCTGTATAATTTACAGGAAAATACCACCATTACTTGGGCATGTGTGTAAAAACTGTTTGACAGTTCAGCTTGGTACAATTACTATGCAATACTATAAAAATGCATTTAGGGTTTATTTGGCTTAATAACAGAATAGTGACAACATGTGGATTAAGGTGGAAAATAACTATGAATTAATAAAAAATAAAAAAAGGAAATCAAGTCCATAATTTACGAGTAATGTGATCTAATAATATCTCCTTCAGAAATAGCTAATATACATTTATATACTCCACAGTTAGAGAACAGAAGAAGCTATTATACATGCACTAAAACAGATGATCTTGATGATTCATGATCTTTAGTAGTAGATAATTAGCTGATCCAACTGAAAGCATGTCATTGCTTTTATAAGTAAGAAATGCAACTATAATTGTACCGGTTTTCAGCTTGTTTAGCTTCAAATGTGACAACTGTAAATCCCTGTAAATCCAACAGCTCTGGGCTTCAGACTCCTAGACAGAACAGGCTATTTAAAACCATAATCTTAATCACATGCAATGCTGAACTTTTTAATTTTATTTCGTCATGCTCAATCAGAACTAATCAGCCTGCATTTGCAGTCCTGTTCTAAAGAATCCATCATTTTCTCTGTCTGCTAGAAAACAATTTCTCGTTCTAGTGATACTCCAGTAAGCTCCACAAGGTCGCTGATGCATTTACTGTCTGAGGAGCAGTGCCTGACATTGCAGTGACACTATAATTGCTTAATTCCTATCCTGTGTGAGAAAGAGGTGCAAATATACACAAACTGACCCAGCACAGCAGCAGAACGCTAATTCTTCCAAAGGGTGGGATGTCTTTTTTTTTTAAAGGTCGTAAAGTCAGCAAACAAAATACTCGCATCTGCTTTTGTTAGTTGCTAAATTTTTGAGTGACACAACAATGGCTTAAAAAAAAGTGAACACACAACCCCTGGAATAAATCAGCAGGAAATGAAATTAACTGTGTCGTGGACAGACTGTCCCCCTTTGCAGCGCACCTCACCGTCAACTCTGCTGTAGCAAACATCAAACAAACCAAATTAGCCAATGAACTGACACGTACTGCGTAACCCAGCTGTTCAGTACTTGAACGGACTCCTGTAATTTGGACCCAGGGCTCCAACCTGTTGCAATGAGTATTCTCTCTCTCTCTCTCTCTCTCTCTCTCTAGACGAGTGGGCTGTTTAACAGCACCCGCCCTGTCAGTGGCAGACAGCTAGTTAGCGAGACAAACTCACAGCGAATTAACCAGCTAATAACTTGCGTCTCTTGATGTGTTTTTGTGGAGCCGCAGCAGCTGTCCCGAAAATACGAGGTGACACCAAAACCGCGAACGTTACCTGTCAAACCGCCACCACCTTCTCCGTACCCTCGTCTCCTCTGCAGCACGAAATACTCGTTATCCTTCTCGGTGACCCATAATTTAAACGCGTTTTTCAGCAGGATCTCTTCGGGTTTGAGCCACATGTTTCTAGTGTCGCGAAGTTATCTGTCAAACCGACCTGACATGTCACGGTTATCTGTAACGCACCCCGACAGCAAACCCGTGGACATTTGTTTGTGTCCCAATCCCTCCCTTCCCACGTCGACAAGAAATGTTGCCAAAACCGCGAGGCATGACGGGATTGTAGTTTCTGACGAGGAGGAGGCGCTGTAGGCGCGTCACACTCTTAAAGCGCAAATATACTGCGGAATAATTAAATAATTCAACCATAATAAACCCTTTGCTGATGATTTTTTATTTTTTGCCACACATTTTAAGCATACACTGGGTGTTGAATACACAGTATAAGGTAGTATACACATAGATGTCCACTGCATTCTGTGTGCACCAAACACACCGCCATTTTTCCCAGTTGCTTCCAACAATGGGATTTATAAAAATATAAATCAAATTATAAATATTTTATTAAAGTTATTAAACTGCCAATGCATTTCCTCCACTCCCATAAAACATACATCAATTTATTTTTTTATTGCCTAAAGGTTTGAAGATTTGTAGAAAGGGGTGGTGGGGAGGATTAATGGGAAGTCTGAATATTTGATCAGAAATAAACACAAAGTATAAAACTGTTGCACAAACAGAAGCTCTGCACAAGAGTTTAAACGTTTTGTATTGAATAACAGTATTATGCTCTGCTGTTATGTTGTGAAGCACTTTGTGATGTTTCTCTCGAGAGGTGCTATATAAAGTTACTTTTACAAACTAGTGAAACACTATTTTCCTTAAGAAAACTATACTGCTAGCTATTTAAGTAGTACAAAGGTTTTAGCATCAAAATATACTACATATACTAAAAGACTTAAAAGTTCTCATTATGCAGAATACCCCCATTCAGACTCATACTTCTATCATTGAATCACAATTATTAATTAATGAATGTGTATCACTCTAATTAGTTATATCACTTTATTTTTTACAGGCCTGGAGGTGATCTGAATTATGTATAATGCTGAGTAGCTTCATGTACAATAAAACACCATCATATACAACTCTCAGTAGATTTATATTTTAATATCAGAAAAATAATGAGAAACTCAAGTTTTAACATAAATGAGTTGGAGTCAAAGTGCAATATTTGTATCCGAAATATAGAGGAGTATTAGTAGAAAGCAGCATAGCATAGACATACTTAAATAAAACACAAGTACTTCTGTAAAGTCGTTGAGTAAATGTACTACGTTACATTCCTGCTATGCTCCTATCCATGCACAGCACCTCACAGACCAGGTGTTTGGTTTGCTAGGAGGTAACAATGGCAGGTAATGAGTTAATGACAGGAGGAGAGTATTCATTTGTCAGCATATCTCTGTAACATTATCAGCTTGTTTTGCACCTTCTAATTACTTGTTAATGTACCCTTTAACTCCCTGTGCAAACACTCTTGGCTGTGCCCGACTTTACCACATGGTGGCAACTGAACATACAACAAAACAAAGCATGTAATTACTAAACATGGCAAAAAGGTGGGTGTGTGAACATAATTTTGGCACAAATCATACATTTCAAGGGGGAAAAAATGGTATTTACATTATATGAAATAATTTTCAGCAGGTTTTTGTTGGTCTTTCTGGCTATGTCCATTTGTCGGTGAAAATGTTGCTGAACAATGATGTGGATGTACACGCACTCGACCTTTCGCAAAATACTGCATGCACTGCTAGATGATTACTCTTACTATGTTGGTAGTAACAGATTACTATTACTACTATAATTATAAAAGGCTACATCATAACATGTTCGTATTAAAGATAGCAAAATAGTTCTGATTAAATAAAGCATCTCCATGGACAGCTTCCATGAGTCTGTCATTTCTTTGAATTTATTTTGTTTATAAGATTTCTTTAAATCATTCACAGCATCAGTAGTTTCTCTCATCCTGAGCCACACTTGGAAATCTGGACTTTCAAATCTGTGTGTGTGTTGCTCCCTCTGCTGGTTGCTTCACTACATTCATCTGACAGCGACAGACCTTTACTGACTTCACAGAAAATAATGCAAGGAAGGGTCACCATATGCTTCTGTGTAGTTTAGGAAAACTCCTCACACACAAAGCTTCTCTTTACCTCTGTACTCAGAGAAAAATGTAGTGAAGAAAGCAACGTTTCCTGACAAGTTTCAGGCTCATAGAACAAAAAATGAAGTCTACAGGATTAAAAATGTTGATTTTTGTGATATTCATTAGTGTTTTACTGCATTTGAATGTACAATAATATAATTTTACATCTCATGTGATCTAAATGTATGATAATATAATAGTGTATAATAGTGAGACTAGTGGAGAATTGATGAAAAAAAGTATAATTAACATTGTCAGAGCAATGAATCTAAATTAAACATTTTTGGTTCAATTTGTCAATATGTATGGAGGAAGACAGGAGAGAGGTACAGCAGTGAGTGTCTGCAGCCACAATGGAACACCAGTCAATCATAGATTGGCCTCCCCAAAGCATATTTCCATGCATGTTTGCAGTTTTCAGTAAATCGCTGCACCTGTTCCCCATTCTCCTAGCAAAATATAAAGAAATAAGGTGTGGTTCAAGACTTTTGCACAGCGCCATTACAGAAGATTAACAGGCACTGGTGATGTCACTGTGTGAAACTCAGTTTGAGTCTTAGTGAAAGCTAAAAAGCTCAGTGCTGAGCAGGTTGTGTACAGGGACCTTTTTTAGAGCTTTATCACTCAAACACAGAACTGTTGTCAGGTGAACTATAATAAATACTGAAACTTCCTTAAAGGTAATGATCAGTTTGGAGGTTACAGTCCTTTAATCATCAAGGAATAAAGTCCTGAAGGCACAATTTAACAAATATTACTTTTATTAGGAATAATCCTGCTATGGACACATCAAACCAACATTCTACAATCAGAACAGAGTTCGTCTGAGTTTGATAAACCCAGAGTGAAGCCCACACACACTCAGCTTTCCTCATCTGATCAGTATACCGCTGAAGCAGACCCACTCTGCTCTGTTTCTGTAGCATCATACACAGGAAGGTCTTTTTTCAGCCCACGATGGTGTCACTGAACATCCCAGTGTTTGAACAATATACATCAGTCCTGCTTTTAGAGCCATCCTCGATGTGCAGGGAAATATCAGGGTTAGCGCTCTCACAGCGCCAGTCTTCCTTCTCTGGTCCACACGTGCAACATTTATGTTTTTGTCCATCGAGCCACTCCATAGTGCGTCACCGCAAGTAATATTCAATCGCAGCAGAGAATGCAGCAAAGCCTCCACATCCGAGGACGCCGGCCTTCAGACCAGCTACAAAACAGAAAAAGAAACATGAGGACAGGAGGAATATATTTGCTTCAGTGCAAACTATTAGTAAACAAATTAAGTTGCATACCACGAAAGCCAATAGCTCCTCCAGTCACGCAACCACTGTACACTGCATTCTTCCAGTCGGATTTGCCTCTGTGCTGCAAATGAAAAACAGGCATAAAAAAATCCAGTTATTACAATACATCACCCTCTGATAATCTTTTTTTTTTAAAACAAAAGTTTTATTTTTGCCTAAATCATCATATTTTCAATGTTTGGTTCAGTTCAGCACCTCTTTAAACAGTCAGGATCAGAAGAAATGTGACAAAGCAAGGATGTCAAACTATGGATATTAAGCTTAATCTCTGGGTTCTGCAGTTTAAGGGATTTTCCAGGCTTTGAATTGCCCGGGGGGACAGTAGGTTCACACAACACCAGTGAAGAAATCTGTCTATCAGTCTGCTCTTTATCACTGTGTTATACACAGAAATATCTGGTTTATTTGTGTAAACATGAGTAAATTAAAAACAAAAACAAAAAAAAAAACTGGGTTTAAAATCTAGTTGATTACAAAACTGGTCAATCTTCCTCTGATTTTGGCTAAAATTTCACTGCGGGGCACCAAAAATGTCTGTATGCAGGAAAAACCCTGCAAATATAATGCTGCTATGCACAATTTTTTTAAAGAGGACTGCCTGATAAGAGACAGTGCAGCAAAGGTGGATGTCAGTTTCTAAGCTATTTGCACATTTACAACTTCAGTTTAAATTGCAACTACTTTAGTGAAATTATTTCCATTTGATGTCATAGTTTTGCTGTTGACATATTCAATATCTTTGCAGTCATTTGGACTGGTGCTCTAGTAATTTGACCAAAGTGTAATAATGGTTATTTGGTTCTTCTGAAGATGTGTTACTGACTCACATTTTAAACCCTTGTCCACAAAGTCTTAACATGACCTCAGTCATTCCCTGCTACGCTACTGAGAGACATACAGTTAATAAATGATCTTTGCTCATTTAGCCTGTTGTTTTTGAGCTCCATTTTGAGGTTATATGTACATGAGGAGTTTGTGACCTACTGATTCTATGATGCACTCTGTACAGGAGAACATGGCGCCCACAATGGCAAAGTTCTTGGCATAGGACATCCCCCTCTGGCCCATGTCTTTTAGAACCTCTCGTGCTGTTGGGGTTCTCAAGGGGTCTTTGGGGTCGAAGCCAACATTGGAATCAATTCCAGCTGTGAAAACACCGAAAGCTCCTCCAAGGACGAACCCTGTGGTTAGCAAAAACACCAGCAGACTCTGTAAATTATAATATGTACAGATCTTTGCTGCCAACGCTGCATCCTTGGTTATTAGGAGAGCCTTAAAGTGTTGTCTTCAAATTTCTTATGTCTGACCCAAAATGCAAAACTCTTAATCAGTTTACACAACATCCATGAGAGGCTTTGCTTCGATGAGGTGGCTGGTTCATTTGCTGTTCATCAGTTAAGTGTTACAGCTCTCCTGTGTGGACCACCCTCATATAACTGAGGTGACCCACCGCACTAAAAATCTGCTTCCCCCTGAATGTGCCCAAGCAGCCAAACACACACAGAAATGCTGAACTTTTGTTTTACACTCTCAGTGTCGTCGCTTACCTCCCACACAGGCCAGCAAAGACTTGAAAGCGCAGCTCTCCATCCCCCTCTCGATCATCTTCTGTTCGTCGGTTTTCGGAGGAACGGGCAGGGCCCCCATCACGGCGGGGTTCAGGTTCTTTATGGGCCTCTTGTCCCCGATAAGATGCTCCAGAATTGTACTGTACTGAATAGTGGGGCTGTCCACGCTCGGACCAGGCAGAGCTGGACCTTGTGAACTGGAAGCAGCAACACCCGTAACTCCCGTGGAAGTCGCCATGTTTCTCAATGACACTGCTTCAGGCAAATGTAGTCGAGAGACGAGAACCAGCACGTTCGTCACATTTGTCCGAAATAAAACAATTAAAGCATTAATTTTAACAAAAAATTGAATTTACAATAACCGGTGAATGATCCATGTATATTCTTGTTTATTTTGATCAAAAATGTGTTATTCTCTTACTGAACGATTTGTGTAATTCGTGTTGGCACATTCGACACAAAGTCAACCCGCCTTTAAAATGTGATTTTCCCCCTCCAGCACTGCATAGATTGCTGTACATCTTATTCTGTTTCATTATATTGCTGTCTTTTATCTATCGTTACTTTTATTTTTGGCCATTTTATCTATATATTTGTATTTTATTATTTTTTAATAATTATTTTCTAGTTATTGTTAATTTTAAGATAAGACTGGACTTTGTTAATCCCACAGCGGGGAAATTTACCTGTTACAGCAGCAGTAGACAAAAGTGCAGAAAACAACAACCAAAAATACAAAATAAAACAACAAAAATATACAAAATATTACAAAATAAAATATAGAAAAATAATGGGCATTTACACGTGATGTGGTTTCTTTCTTAATTGATACTTTTTTTATTGTATTGTCGAGTTTAAAATTATTTTTTGTTGTTTTATTAAGTACGGTCGTTGCTTAATAAAGTCTGACTCGCTGACTGAGTGGAGAGCGCTTTCTAAAGTATGTTTAATTTCCCCTGTCCGGTCACAGGAAAGACCACATTTCCCAGAAACCCCTAAACACTGCGCCAAAGCATCTGCGCTAAACTCGCGTCGCGCGCTCCACCTACCGGCTCGGGCTTGCACCGCTGGTGGTGACACCTTATTGACTTGCGTGCGTGAGGCAACAACGGCAGCATCCTGTTCACGGAGCAGCACCTCCGCAGCACGGAACAGGTGAGATTAATTAATGCTCGTTTGTCTCTGACAGCCTGTGGGGTTTCTCTCTCTCTTTTTTTTTCTTGTTGTTTGGGGTAAAATGTGTAAACTTTACCGTTGAGGCGCTGCTGTTCTCGGCGTCTCTCATTAAAGAATGGGCCAGAGAGAGTCTCTCGGGATCAGTTGGTTTGTCGAGTTGCATCAACGTTGAAGTGACTGACGGTAACAAGCTTATTGCCGACATAGTCACTGTAGACGTGTCTGCTCCTTTAACGTAACGACTTAGTCACTGTGAGCGCAGACGCGTTTGTCCTCAAATGATAATAACGTCTGTCATAAAATTATAGCCCAAGCCAAGGACGTGTTGTTTTCACGTTAATTGAACGTGTCACTGTAGGACTGCAGCGTTGGCCAAAAGAAAGTGGACTAACACCACAAACGCGGGATTTCATGTCCCGTTTTCCATCGCTTCACAGGTCCATCCTGAATTTTTTAGGTTGCTGGCTAAGGTTGCACCATCACGAGTCCAGCGCGATCTGTACTCACGCCTTCTTCATAAACATTAAAATTGAAGGTATTGAAACGGTGTTGGTGTTGAGAGATCTCTGGCAGTGTAATATATTTTCCCTGGCAGCTCAGTGAGTTTTACCCTGTGGGCAGAACGTGTCAACATAACTGGTCTGTGTATTACACTTAAACTCTTTTAGAAAATTTAGAAATCCTTTCAGCCTTTTCTTTGACCTTTTATATTTATAATTGTGTTGGTTTAGAATCTCTCTAATATAAATATTTAATCACATTGGAATCAGCTTGTCCAGCTGTAAAGTGGAAAGTACCCCCAAGTTGGCCTTAAAGCCCCCACAAAGCCAGGTCAGTCAGGTCCTGGTTTCCTCTTAGATATTTATATCCAGTAGCTAGAGATTTTTTGAAGCTTGCATCTTGTCCAACACTCCTCCCTGAGAGATAAAGTTACTCCTAATATATTTACCAGCTGTATTGTGAAAGGTTTATGTAAATTTTACTGCTAATGGCAGATTACCTTCGAGAACTGCCTTAGTGTGCTGCAAGCTGTTTTTCTTCACAGCCATTTGTTCCTCATTAGAGGAGTTCTATGTGAAGCTGTCAAACATGTCTTTGTTGTGCTTTCTTGCAGCTACTTGTAAAAGTTTTGCTGGTTATGTCTTTAGCAGATCCTTAAATGTTTCATTATGACAAATTTATCCTGACTAAGCTACTGCATGTAATTTTACTCACGCCAGGTAACCTTTACATGTCGACTACATTACAGGAGTGTTCCAGAAACATCAGCCCAGTGGCTAACATAGTCATGCTTGAACAATGCATTTACAGTAAGCAAAAGTGGACATTTCAGTAATGAGGAAAAAAAGGGGGAAAATTAAGAAGCCAAATAAATATCTTAATTGCAGAGCTCACTTTATTGTCTAGTGATTAGGGAACAAATGTTTCTTCTCTTCCCTTTTGAGTATGCAAAGAGAAAAGCCAGTTCAAACGTAAGCACTGCACCGTTCCCTGTGAGTTTTCTATTTAGGTAATTGAAGGCTTGGCTTTTCTCATGGTTAACCATCCAAGAATGGGAAGTACTCCTTTGGTCTGTGTTCAGGACACACAAAAGCGCTATGGGATGTCGGTCGTATGTCAGCATAACGATGGGCAGTCAGACTGTAGCACACAGTAAAGTGGATACATCAGGTTGTTCATTTCTGAACATTTACTAATGAAAGAGGCTCCTGCCTTTCTCAGTCTGTGTTATATACACAGATCAGCCACAAGATTAAAACTACTGATAGGCCAAGTGGGTGTAATCCATCCCTGGGAAATTCACCTGGATATTATGCTCACACGTACACCCACCTAAGCATTACAGCAGACCAAGCACACACCCTCGTCATGACAACAACCCTCCAAGAAGGATAATGTCCTCTTAACATGGAAAAACCTGGTTAGGAATGGCATGAGGACCATGAAAAGGAGTCTGGAGCAATGACTCGGTCTTCCCTAGCCATATTTCACAATCCCATTGATCATCTCTGTGTTGGAACAAGTCCAGTCCACACTGGCCCCACCCCATAACCCACAGGACCCAGATGATCTGCTGCCAACATCCCAGTGCCAGACACCACAAAGGTCCTGTACCCTTAACTGCCACGGGCCAGAGCTTATTTCCCATCACCAAGAGGACACAGACTGATGGTTTTAATATTGTGGCTGATCAGTATATGTTGTTTAAGATGGTTTGCAGCCAAAAAATGACAAAACTAATAGGCCTGGTATCTTTGCAGTAGAGGTTATACAGATGTGCCTTTGTAGAGCTTGGAGCTGTTTGTTCTGTAGCTTCTCTCATCCTCTGTTCAACTCATTATCCACACCATTTCCTGTCATTGATGTGATTTTTATAGCCAGGGGTTAGGTGGGGATCACCCTTGTCCACCGGTGGAATGGCATGTTTTGTTAGACAGAAAATTATATCTAGTGATCCCCTTCACTGTTCTGCTCATTGGAAAGAATTTCAAGGTCTCCTCTTAGTGCTGTCCCAGACACTCAGGAATAGCTCCTTTAAGTTAGCTATGATGCTAAGGGATGGTGAGAGGAACGTTAACACTGGAGTCCTTCATCCACATGCTGTAACCGATATACTGTATGAAATAAGTCTGCACTGGGGTAACCTTGTCCTGATTTAGTAAGAACAGTGAAAGGCAGATACTGCAGTCCTCTATGCTTAATCACTGATGTTCAGCTCTTTGCCTGGTTACTTCATATGGAATAACATACCAGCATAATACCTGCTGACTCAGTGCAAATCTTAAGACATCAGTCCCTGGTCTTACACTCACATGCACACTGTCCAAACCTCCAGCACTCCAATATAACCAACAAGGAAAGTGCTTAAAAGTAGCCCGAGGGCTGTGAATAGATAACATGATGTTAATTTCTAAATATGTGGGCTGTAAAAACAAATCAGCCATTTAAGCTTAAGATTAAAATCAAGATTTAGATTTCCTTAAAAAAAAAAAAGCATATACAGGACTTTTTGAAAGTTTTCCATATTTATGTTTCATCATAAAAAGAATTCTACTCATTTTTATATTATCAGGTGCACTGCAAACAAGTTGAAGCATCTCAAGGACCACTGGAGCTTTCCAAATTCTCTATACAGCCTTTCTTTTCACTGATGAGTTGCAGCTTATTTAAAAATGCAATGTTGGGTAGAGGTTAAGTGGAATAACTTAATGACCACTTGGCATTGTTTCAGGAGTCAAGTGTGGGTCATTATTGAGTATTGTAGGTCCTCAGTTTATCAAGTGTAATGCACCCTGCAGTGTTCTTTCAATAATGTGGATGAACAATTCTTTAAATATTTTAGACATCTCTCTAACTGCTTGCATCTTTTAAAAATCAACTATAAATAGCTTTGTGGACACATTACAGCTTGAGGAAGCAAGTGTGAAAAAGAAAGTACCATGCTGTTTTTTGTTTTGTTGTTTGTTTGTTTTTTTGTATTTTTTAGGTGTTGCTGTTTCAAAAGCTCGTTCATGTCAATGCTCAGACTTTGGGCATGTTCATAAACCTTGGCAACACTTTTTTTGTATTCATTTTCATGTAAAGTCCTTAGGAATAAATGGGCCAATGTGTGGATTTAGATGCAAGTTATTATTTTGAGAAAGTTTTTAAAGATTCAAATGAAAATTAAGCTCAAGGTCTGTGTATTGGTTCAAATCGAGTCTTGAATAAGAGCAGATCTGACTGGGTATAGTTCACCTACCCAGTGGGACTCAGAACAGCAGGGTGTTATGGTGTCATGCAGCTAAAGCTGTATATAATCGCTTGAATATCAGTTTGTGCTTTAAGGTCAGTTTTTCAGAGTGCTCTCTCTTTTAACCATTCATTTTGAATTTATTACTATGTGTTGTGGCCCTCCTGTCTGTATCAAGAACAGCTCCTCAGCATGAGGCTCATAAAATGCTATTATGGTGCTAATGCTAATATGAAACGGAAACCCATTTCCAATCCCGGTTTGGTCAGTCAGCTCTCCTTCTCCAGCACACTTGCAGAGGGAAGCACTCAATGTGGTCTGAAAAGAAATGGTTGTTATCCATCCTCAAGAGGCGAGGTCTGATCTGTATACAGTTGGAGTGGCATGTCCTTTACTGCACTGGAGGAGGATTTAATTGAGGAGATAAGGTGGAGACTGGATGATTGGAACAGAAATGAGTACTACCAAGTGGGATTCAATTACTTGAATAAATAGATACTCCTGTTTCTGGGAGAATGTGCCTTCTCAGTGAGTTGTGATACTGTGGGATGTTTTAACTGAATATTTTTGCTGTGCAAAAGCACAGATGGCTGCCAGCCTCCACAGGATTCCCAGGCACAACTTTCTTTTTTAAATATCTTTCTACCAAAAGGCATCACAGTAGTGCATGTTTTCTGTCTGAGAGGTGTTTGTGCATTCAAGAAGGAAGGTAACTCTGAAAATATTTTTCCTTTGGCTATGTTTTTAGTTGAGGACTGTCCAGGAAACGGACTGCATTCTTGACAAGCATCGCAGTCTAACTGAGTGGCTCCAAGGAATGCTTCTGTTTTTGTAAAATGGGTCATTTGGGCTACATCTGAAGTAAGGCACAGATATGGTCTTTACACAAATATCAGGCTTATTTGGCTCCACTGAGAACAACAAGTGTACTTTGCAAAAAGTGTAATATGTAAGCCAAGAATAGAGAGAGATCATTTAAAAGTACTGAGTTATTCCGAGGACAGGACAAGCCAGTTCACATGTGTGATGTTTATACATTCACGGGGAGTGTCATTATGATGTTTGCTTGGTATCTGAAAGATGTCTGAACCATTGTAATCTTTTTCAGTCTCCATACAAATTAAAATGGACACACCCACCGTTCACATTAAAGAGCTCTCATGCCACAAGTGTGTGTACTATTGCAAAGTCAAAAGACAGAGAGGAAGCCTCCTTTGGGGTTGGACAGAAATTCTAGTCAGTGGCATTAATACTATGATGTTCCATTGTGGAAAGTTACTGAGCTCTGTTTCTATTCTCTCACAGCCGTCATGGATGCTATGCTAGTGTTTCTATGGAATCCACCCACTCGTTGTACATGTAGCCAGCCAGGCCACATTGAAAAGCAGCTGAAGTTTTTGCAACGTGGCTTTGACTGGCTGTTTATCAGACAAGAACTTTGACACCATCAGAGCAGGAAGTTAGCCCCTCGAGGGAGCCTGGCTCTGAGAAAGATGAAACAGAGGATGGAGCAGATGAAATATGCATGAAGACTGTAGTTATCTCAGCTACTGCTCCTATATGACTGGTAAATCCAGGACAGAGCAGGTTTTTGGGAAATAATGGATGACTGTAAATGCTGTGATGTGGCACAGTTAAGTGCCTCAGTTATTCACTATTTATAGTCATTCTTCTGCTATATTTCCATAGAGGAAACATTAAGAGAAGAATCAGTTTATGGACAGATGCCTTCAGAGGATGGCTAACTTGAATTGTAGCAGTAAGGGGATTTTCCCGGATTGTTTATTGCTGTAACATGGAGGTGTGACATTTTGAAACTGAGACCAATGTCTTGACTTGCAGTTCTTCCTTTGCAATACAACATCTACCCTTTTGTAACGTACTGTTGAGCTCCTATTAGTTACTAGTAGAGGTGTGTGATTGGGAACTACCTTTGCTGACATGCATATGTAATCCCAGCAAACATTTCTATGTTTAATTCAATTCAATTCAATTTTATTTATATAGCGCCAAATCACAACAAACAGTCGCCTCAAGGCGCTTTGTATTGTGGGTAAAGACCCTACAATAACACAGAGAAAACCCAACAGTCAAAACAACCCCCTATGAGCAAGCACTTGGCGACGGTGGGAAGGAAAAACTCCCTTTTAACAGGAAGAAATCTCCAGCAGAACCAGGCTCAGGGAGGGGCAGTCATCTGCTGTGACTGGTTGGGGCTGAGGGGAGGGAGACAGGACAAAAGATATGCTGTGGAAGAGAGCCAGAGATTAATAATAATGATTAAATACAGAGTGAAATATAAACAAGTAAATAAAGGTGAATGAGAAGAAACATTGCATTATGGGACCCCCCCCCCCTCAGCAGCCTAGGCCTATAGCAGCATAACCAAGGGGTGGTTCAGGGTCATCTGATCCAGCCCGAACTATAAGCTTGATCAAAAAGGAAAGTTTTAAGCCTAATCTTGAAAATAGAGAGGGTGTCTGTCTCCCGAATCCAAGCTGGGAGATGGTTCCACAGACGAGGGGCCTGAAAGCTGAAGGCTCTGCCTCCCATTCTACTTTTAAGTATCCTAGGAACCACAAGTAAGCCAGCAGTCTCAGAATGAAGTGCTCTATTGGGGTGATATGGTACTATGAGGTCTTTGAGATAAGATGGGGCCTGATTATTCAAAACCTTGTATTTTAGGAGAAGGATTTTAAATTCTATTTTAGATTTAACAGGGAGCCAATGAAGAGAAGCCAATATGGGAGAAATATGCTCTCTTTTTCTAGTTCCTGTCAGTACTCTAGCTGCAGCATTTTGGATCAGCTGCAGGCTTTTCAGGGAGCTTTTAGGACAGCCTGATAATAATGAATTACAGTAGTCCAGCCTAGAAGTAGTAAATGCATGGATTAACTTTTCAGCATCAGTCTGAGAAAGGATGTTTCTAATTTTATAAATATTGCGCAAATGTAAAAAAGCGGTCCTACATATTTGTTTAATATGTGCATTGATGGACATATCCTGGTCAAAAATGACTCCAAGATTTCTCACAGTGTTACTGGAGGCCAGAGTAATGCCATCCAGAGTAAGTATCTGGTTTGACACCATGTTTCTAAGATTTGTGGGGCTGAGTACAAGAACTTCAGTTTTATCTGAATTTAGAAGCAGGAAATTAGAGGTCATCCAGGCCTTTATGTCATTAAGACATTCCTGCAGTTTAACTAATTGATGTGTATCATCTGGCTTCATGGATAGATAAAGCTGAGTATCATTTGCATAACAATGGAAATTGATGCAATGCTTTCTAACAATACTGCCTAAGTGAAGCATGTACAATGTAAATAAAATTGGACCTAGCACAGAACCCTGTGGAACTCCATAATTAACCTTAGTGTGTGAAGACGACTCCCCATTTACATGAACAAATTGGAGTCTATTAGATAAATATGATTCAAACCACTGCAGTGCAGTACCTTTAATATCTATGGCATGCTCTAATCTCTGTAATAAAATGTTATGATCAACAGTATTAGTTTAATACTGCTGGCTAACCATTTTTACTGGCCTTGAAAAATAGTTGTAAAATTAAAGCTGTGCCAACGTCAGCGATGTGACCTCACTGTCTACTGGACATCTTTAACATCAGAACAAATCAAAGAATTCATTAAAAGTACAAAATTACCACAACGTTCATGGCCATGGTGAGTGCTGTATATTATCTTTTTGTTAACTAGAAAAATATGAAACAAACAAAACATCAGCATGCCGAGGGGGAAGAAAAGTGTACCAGAAGGGCAGCTTGAGCTCCTGACCTCTCCTTCTGAAGAACACTTATCTTACTGAGCTAAATGATCAACAACTGTATTTGCATTGTGATGCTAACATTGGGCTTTAGAGAGGTGATGATGATACCAGACATATTAATTTCACCGTGCAACAAGTGAGACAGAATGTAGATGAAGGTAAATGTAAATGGCTTACAAGTGTTTGTATTAAAAAAAAAAAAACAGGCCCTGTAGTACTAGCCTGTGTATGTAGAAACAACATTGTGTACTATAGGCTCACAACCATTTAGTGAGCACATTAGCTGTCAATCAAATGTCCTTGGATTAAAATGAACAAAAATGTATGCCTTTAATTTCTTCATTGCATCAGTATCACTGATATACAGTGCCTTGCGAAAGTATTCGGCCCCCTTGAACTTTTCAACCTTTTGCCACATTTCAGGCTTCAAACATAAAGATATAAAATTTGAATTTTTTGTGAAGAATCAACAACAAGTGGGACACAATCGTGAAGTGGAATGAAATTTATTGGATGTGTCAAACTTTTTTTAACAAATAAAAAAACTGAAAAGTGGGGCGTGCGATATTATTCGGCCCCCTTGCGTTAATACTTTGTAGCACCACCTTTTGCTGCAATTACAGCTGCAAGTCTCTTGGGGTATGTCTCTATCAGTTTTGCACATCGAGAGACTGAAATTCTTGCCCATTCTTCCTTGCAAAACAGCTCGAGCTCAGTGAGGTTGGATGGAGAGCGTTTGTGAACAGCAGTCTTCAGCTCTTTCCACAGATTCTCGATTGGATTCAGGTCTGGACTTTGACTTGGCCATTCCAACACCTGGATACGTTTATTTGTGAACCATTCCATTGTAGATTTGGCTTTATGTTTTGGATCATTGTCTTGTTGGAAGATAAATCTCCGTCCCAGTCTCAGGTCTCTTGCAGACTCCAACAGGTTTTCTTCCAGAATGGTCCTGTATTTGGCCCCATCCATCTTCCCATCAATTTTGACCATCTTCCCTGTCCCTGCTGACGAAAAGTAGGCCCAAACCATGATGCTGCCACCACCATGTTTGACAGTGGGGGTGGTGTGTTCAGGGTGACGAGCTGTGTTGCTTTTATGCCAAACATATCGTTTTGCATTGTGGCCAAACAGTTCGATTTTGGTTTCATCTGACCAGAACACCTTCTTCCACATGTTTGGTGTGTCTCCCAGGTGGCTTGTGGCAAACTTTAAACGAGACTTTTTATGGATATCTTTGAGAAATGGCTTTCTTCGTGCCACTCTTCCATGAAGGCCAGATTTGTGCAGTGTACGACTGATTGTTGTCCTATGGACAGACTCTCCCACCTCAGCTGTAGATCTCTGCAGTTCATCCAGAGTGATCATGGGCCTCTTGGCTGCATCTCTGATCAGTCTTCTCCTTGTTTGAGATGAAAGTTTAGAGGGACGGCCGGGTCTTGGTAGATTTGCAGTGGTCTGATACTCCTTCCATTTCAATATGATTGCTTGCACAGTGCTCCTTGAGATGTTTAAAGCTTGGGAAATCTTTTTGTATCCAAATCCGACTTTAAACTTCTCCACAACAGTATCTCGGACCTGCCTGGTGTGTTCCTTGGTCTTCATGATGCTCTCTGCACTTGGAACAGAACCCTGAGACTATCACAGAGCAGGTGCATTTATACGGAGACTTGATTACACACAGGTGGATTCTATTTATCATCATCAGTCATTTGGGACAACATTGGATCATTCAGAGATCCTCACTGAACTTCTGGAGTCAGTTTGCTGCACTGAAAGTAAAGGGGCCGAATAACTTTTCAGTTTTTTATTTGTTAAAAAAGTTTGACACATCCAATAAATTTCATTCCACATCACGATTGTGTCCCACTTGTTGTTGATTCTTCATAAAAAATTCAAATTTTATATCTTTATGTTTGAAGCCTGAAATGTGGCAAAAGGTTGAAAAGTTCAAGGGGGCCGAATACTTTCGCAAGGCACTGTATCTTGCATTGTAAAAGATGGTCTAACTGTACATGTATGTGGAAATAATTTCAACATCAGACCGGTTTTCACTGAGGGGATAATAACCCTAATTCAACCGTGTTTGTTGGGATGATAAGTTAATTAACCATGCGGTTGGTGTTTATACTAAAAGGTGTGGTGGAGCCATGTAGAAAGTAAAGTGGAAATCCATCAGAGTAATGGAGTTTACATCTCTCATTTTTACATTTTATTATGAAAGGGGACTAAAAGGCTTTAGTTTGGTTTTTTTATTTGCATGTTGCACCACATACCATCATGTACATTTCTTTTTTTTTTTGGCCCCAGTGGCTTTTGTTGACACTGTAGAGACAGGAAATGGGGTGAAGACACACGGGCAAATCAGCGACAGGCTGAGACTCGAACTTGTGCCGCAAGGCGGTATATTCATGTGGTCGCCTGCTCCACCACTGAGCCACCCGGGCTGAATATTACTGTATATTGGATATAAACATGGGGAACTGGGTTTTTGAATATGAGCCAATAATCAAAAAGTGATTAGCTTGGGAGCCAATGCTGTAGGCAGACCAGCCGAGCAACATATTGATCTGTGTTCAGATCAAAGGAAATCCTCAACACAGCACTTTCCTGACTAGCTCTTACTTTCTTCCAGTTATATACTGACCTCAAAAAGTGCTGATTTAACAGCAGCATTAATCTTTAGGCTATTTTATATTTAGATGCTGAAAAGTAGTTTTTCCTGGTTTGTAGTTGAGCATCTGTGGGGATATAATAATAATAATAATAATAATAATATATATATATATATATATATATATATATATATATATATATATATATAATTTCTAGCAATGATTATAATGAACTTAATCCCACTAAAATGACAATTATCAATATTCTCAAATATATGCAGCACATATCACATAAACTATTACTTCCTAGCTGTAGGTTAAGTCTCCTACATTCACTGCAGTATAGTTTGATGCTCTCACTCTGTTAATATTTGTACAGCTGTAGTAATTGTAGTGTGTTATTCATCATGTTTTTGTTCACATTCAATTCTCACAAATTGCTCTGATTATGAAAATGTCACACTTCCTGTAGTATTTTGTGTAAAACTAGGCTGAAAATCCTCTAATACATCTTTTTGCATCCTGTTGCATCCTACTTTCACATCCCTCTTCACTAAAGGGGGAACACAGGGGGAGAACAGAGACTGTCTCACAGCGTGGGATACAAGCTGATCCCACACTCTTCCTGTTTCGCTTTAGCCCGGATAATGACTTTGCACACGTTGCTTTCCTACGTCCAGGTGCTGCACAGATGCTTAAGAGCTGCCAACGTGGTCAGACATAATTAATCCATTCTTGCATGCGTGTGAGTTACAAGAATTTGCTGGACATTTATTGCCAACTTCACCAGCTACTTTGATATTAAAGTGAAATAGCTTTTCATTATGGAGTGTTATATGCTTTAAAATAGTAACAGTAATCTGTTCATTGGCTGTAGTGCATATGGTCGTTTGTTCAGCAGCTGATTTGGTAATGGGCTATCTGCACTATCAGCAGCAGCAGCAGCAGTAATAAACGGATAATCTCCACTTTCATTTATAAGAAGCTTATTTTCAGTGTTCTTTATACACTATGATTGGCATCCAGCTAGATTCCAGTGATACACATCATTATAGCTATATTAGGTTTCACCCGTTGCTACCTCAGTAGTGACTAATAACAGCTAATCTGCTAATGTCATTCATCAATCTTGGAGCTGGTGTTGCTGGGCTTTATTTAAATCTGACGCTCAGATACAGTGTTACCAAAAAAGAGAGAGTGGTTGAGTTTATCAGATGACAGGCTAACATTAAATCCCCCACTAAAATTATCTAAACTGTCTGCTGTTCAACGATACAGTATTATATACTTAGTGAAATCAAACCTTAATCTTCTGAGAAATATCTATTTCAGAAGAACTGACAACATTGCCATCTGTAATCTGTTGATTTTGTTAGGCTGCTTTGTTATTTTCTGAGCTAGTTTCCACATCCTGAAACTGGGATCCAGCCAAGTTCCTTTGGGCGATTACTAATATCCTGATTTCATAGTCAGTCTAAATTACATTTTCTAAACAAAAGTGCAATTTCACGTTGAATGCTGTAATGCTCCACCTATTTAGGCTAATTTTGTGTTCAGTTTTAACTTTCACATGCCCAACGGTCATGGAAAAAGCTGTATTTTTAGACACACGAGGCTGAATCATTGAACATTTTGCATTTGTTTTTACATCCCATGTGACAATGTTGTGTCTGTGTGGAGATTCTGACTCATTGCTTTTTCCTCTAGACAGAAGGAGGAAAAAGGAAGAGAAGGAGAAGCATTTGGTGTTTATTGTATTGCATGCCTGCTTTTGGTTTGATTAGAGAAGTGTGCTGTTCAGAGGTTTGTCTGCTTGGCCTTTTGTGTTACACGATGACGGGAATCCCCTGAGAGATATCCCACCTATTGAGCAACCAACCACATGGTTTTATGTACCATCATTATTTATTAATGTTTGGCATGTTTCATACTCCAGGGGTCTGTGACTTCCTACTTCCATATGTAACCTTTCTAGTGTTTGGTTTTAATTTTATGCAGACTGTATGGAAGCTTATTCTTGTCGGAAATTAATAGAAACTTCCTGATATGGAAGAAGGCTGTTTGTACGACTGAAAAATGGTCAGCATACTTAGACACAGGCCTCTAATTGTGGTGCATTGTGGAGGTGGTTATGAAGACAGCAAAGTGCTTCCTTATTTTCTTGGTTCCTCCAAGTCCATGCTCCAAGCTGGACATCTTGATTGCATTTTTGTTCACACAACAAAACCAAAATGATGAAAAGAACACTGCAGGTGCAACACTGTCTTGGTAAATATTCTCAGTTGTAGATAAAAAGCAGCAGCTGATGACAACATGTATCCACTGTAGGAACTTTCCCCTGTGGGCATGAAACTTCTGTTTCCACTGTGGGGACTAATGTCTAAATTAAGTTCCAGTGATTATTTAAGTGTGGGAAATTTAGCTGTGGGGCCACAAGAGGGTGCTGCACCAAAAGCCTCCTTGTGATTGCTTCAGTCACTAGCAGATTGCTGCAGTCGCCCATAGTTTGCATGGAACTCACCACCTTGGCCCGGGCCTCTCAATGTGTGGAGTTTGCATGTTCTCCCCGTGTCTGCGTGGGTTTCCTCCGGATACTCCGGTTTCGTCTCACAGCCCAAAGACATGCAGTTACTGGGGTTAAGTTAATTGGTCACTCTAAATTGCCCATAGGTATGAATGTGGGTGTGAATGGTTGTCTGTCTCTCTGTGTTGGCCCTGCGACAGGCTGGCGACCTGTACAGGGTGTACCTTGCCTCTCGCCCTATGTAAGCTGGGATAGGCTCCAACTCCCCCAAGAGAATGGATGGATAAACTCTGATGTCTCTATATTAAAGTTTGCACAGGTTTTCATGGTCCCCAGAGGACCAGGACAGCTTTTGGCTTTCTTAACCCTGTAAAGCCTGATCCCTGAAATAATTACCAGAAAACTTAATTTTTTTGAAAATGGAGTGTTTATTGAACCTTCTGATTAAAAATGTATTATATAAAATTTATTATAGATTATATATTTATTATTATATGCAATTTATTTAGGTCACGATGTGATACACTTGGTGTTAAAGGGTTAAGTAGAGTGGGGCTGTCTTTTTTAATTATTTATTTTTTTAAAATGTATAATTTGAATAGATGATATTTGGAGCAGGCATCCACAATGCCCAGAGAATGAATCCTAAGTATTTGGTAATGCCCTAAATTTTATCTAAGTGTCAAGGTTGCTTTTTTAATCAACTACTAGATAGATGGATAAAGAATGTGTACATAAGTGATTGGACCTCATAAAAAACAAAAACAAATTTGAATACTTTTGGCTGGCTTGCAACACCTGCCCTTTGGGTATTCATTTTATTATTTAGTATTCTGCATTCTTGTATGATTTGGAATAAAGACAGACTTATTCATTGTGTGGAAATGTTATGCCCTGCAGCCATTCATAAAGGGTAGATTGCTAACACTTAACTTTGCTCGTTATCTCCACAAAAGTGCTTCATGGCCATCTGACAGATATTAAAGTTACATGGTCCATTAACTATATGTTTGTATCACATGATGTGCTTTGCCCACTTTTTTCAGGTATTTGCTTATCTGGCTTATAGGTTTTGCTTGGCTGCCTGCCTGTCTATTTCTCTGTTTATTTAGTTGATTTATATTTTTATGCATGCGTATACATATTTGCGCAAAAAAAAAACTATATGTTTGTATCATAATATAGGATTTCAAGGGACCATCCTATGGTCATGGTTTAAGTAGCTAGGTGCAACACAGACATATGCTACCACTGGCGGTGGACACTCACAGAAACAATGCAGTGTTATGACACCAGACGTAGTGACAATGATAACATCAGAGAATCCATGTAGTCGAAAGCATGTTGGTGTCAAATGTATGTTAAATCACACTCTGGATCTGAGCATGAAACTGCACGTTTAAAAAAAGCATTCTCAACTGTTATTAAACTCTCTGGATACTCCTTTTAAAATGCAGTTTTTGTGGTGGCATAAGGGTGCGGTCATACCAAGTTCCTCAGTTTACCACTTGCCACAAACTGGAGCCTGTTCCAGCCCAACCCAGAGTGCAGTACGCGCTCTGCCCACATGCTCCACGGCCTTGGCATGCTGTACATTGTAGAATCCAAATTACATCAGTATGGGAGAGCATAAAATGCTGACCCCTCCACAAATGATCCGCCCTCATATTTTGGTGTGTTTCTGAGACAAAGATTGGCTTTGTCAGTGTCAGTAGCCTCTGTTTGTGCACAAACAGCCTACAGATAATTTAGAAATAAAGTATGCACAACATTGTCATAAATCAATCATTATCTTTCAGAATCAATTTCCAGTAGTAAGTAAAAAAATAAAAAACTTGTTATATAGCCTATAATTTAAGAATACAGTGGAAGGGTTGTTCTCTCTCATGCCACACACAGTTTCAGGTTAAATCAAACTCAACAATGTACAGGAATCTGCCTTGCACTGTGTGAGCCCCCTTATTCACAAAGTGGTACACATGTCATATGTTGAAGATCTTTTCCACCTTATGGTCCATGTGTTCCTCACTTGTAAGGAAAATTCTGGAAAAACTGAGTGGAGAAAAACCTGCCCATGGCTGAGACTGTTGCTTTCTTTGCTTTTGTATGAGAGAGTGAAAGAGGCAACAGCACACACAGCACTGCAGTTGGCAGCTTGCAGTACTTCCTCATCCTGACTGCTGTATGGAGGCAGAAAGCCGTTGTTCCTGACCCTTCATTTTCACTCTCAGACTCTGTAAAGCTCAGCGAAGGACAAATACTTTGGTCATTTGTGCTGCAGGGTACTCAGGCAGAGGGTAGGACAGCATCCAAACACGTGAGTGAACTGCAGTGTTTGTTTTAAACTTGAGCATTTTCTCTGTCACCAGTCTGCCATCAGTATCTAATTACTCTGTTCGTTTACAGCTTCCTGTGGTAAATGGCTTTTACTTTAGATTGAATGTAAATTGGTGTCTGTTAGATTAGAATAGAATAGCTTGAACTCACTGAAGTCAGTAAATTCACCAGGTTTTCCATTTTTCTGTCAACTACAGTGCATTTCTGAAGAGGAGTTCTAGGCTTGGCTAAATTTGCAATCTACAATCTTTTGGAAGAGAAGGTTTTAAAACGGTGGCTAACTAGAGGGTACCATATGCTATCATAATGGTATATTACATTAAGGTTTATTTAGCTCAAGTCTTGTTGCTAACCACAGAGCCAAACAGGAACAAAGTTAAGAGGATGTGATGATTCAGGATGACATTTAACCTAGTAACTTATTTTATTTATTTTTTTATCTAGCCATTGTGGTTTAAAACATTTCATATGCTTATTAGTTGAATCATTTCACACTGCTGCTTTTGCTGGTCTGTGAAGCAGACTTGTCAGTGCCCTTGGTCTGGTGGTAATGGTATACTTTAGTTTAACATAGCTGCAAAGCTTTCGCTTGTTCTGCCTTAAGGTGTTTGAATCTCTCCATTATTCTCTATGAATGGAATAAAATATCAGTGGTATTCAGTCACACCTGAATACACCCTGTCCAACTGAGTCTTACCACAAAAAGACAGCAAATTTTGCAGATACTCCTTTGTAGGACTGCAGTTTCCCCCCTATGATAACTGCTTTCATTTTTTTTCTTTAAGGGCTGCATAAAATGAATTGACAGGATGTTCATTCTCATGCACAGAGTGATGGGTGGATATAGTTCACTTCCATCTGTCTTATATTCTACATACACCCTAAATATTTGAAGTGGAGGTTGCTTTGCTTGTCCTGCACTGTACCAGAGTCTGTATTTAAGGTCAGAGAATGGCCAGGACTGGTTAGCTTGTATTTGTCTCTGTGATATGAGACTATTTGTGGTCGTGGCAAGCTGAGCTGGCAAGGTTACATATTTGTACAATGAATTTCTTGGATCCAGGGTGGTATTTCAACAGTAGTAAACTACATTAATGTGGTAAATTTATATGGAGTGGTTTTATTACGATTAAACTAATAGGTTAAGGGATATGGAGGCAGGAACTTGGCTCAAAAACCTCAAATTAAGATGTGTGTGTGGTTGCATTTGTTGACCTTTCATATATCTCAGCTTGGTCTGATTTAGTGAGCTGTTTACATTGTGTGAAGTGCTGATCTCGGTTATGTAATGAAAGCACATTGTCCTCCCTCCTGGAGTTGTATCAGATCAGAGATCGTTTTATCCAAGCTCAAACTGATGGCTCCTGTCAGTTGCTCTTGACTCCATGTGCTTTCCCCTTATCTCCTTTTAGCAGCATAGTGCAGCAGCAACCGTCAGAAATTTGAGAAACTTCTCCTCCTCTCTGCCTCATATTCAGCCTTTATGCCATCTTGACAATTTTGGAAGCAATATAATTAAGGCAGATGACAACCTATTACTTACTGCTGTGGTGACTGCAAATTATATTTGCCTTTCTAAAATGGTTGGGGTTTTTTTGTATTTTTCTTTTACACCAAATTCCATATTTAGCTTTTTACCAATCGTGCATAGGTCATAATGTGTTTTATCATACTCTGCAAGCTGCAGTGTAATAAAACCACTAAATGACTGTCATCTTTCTTAGCTAATGTGCTATGTACAGGGAGATACTCCCTGTTTCAGCTTTTAGTCAGTTCAAGTTTAAAACACAACCTATCTGTCTGTCTCGCAAAGACTTTTAGGTTTCACAACTGGGTCGTTGTAAAATAAGTGGAACAGGGTTCTGGCTCCTGAGACTCATAGCTCTGCAGAGGAATATGGAGAGGTCAGAATTCAGTTCAGTTCTGCAGTGGCCAAGGGAGGTGGAGACAAAGTGTATCAGCCTTTTACAGTTTACAAACTTGTACTTTCAAATGGTACATTATTGTTTTACAGTTGCCTGATTTTAATTATTACTTCAAAATGTTTGTCTACTGCTTACTTCCCTTACATAAAAAAAAAAACCCCAATACATCTGAGATTGAAACATCCTCAAATTTATCTCACTTCCTCATTTAGCCTACAAAGAATTCAGGGCTGATTGAGAAACAGGCACAACTTGTGCTTTGCAGTGAGTCGTGCCATAGCTGTGTAATCTGTATCTGAGGGGAGGTGAAACATCACAGTTGAAGTGTTAGACTACGTACCAGGCCAGGCAGGAGGTAGTCATGGGATATTGCCTAGAGAGGCCTTAAGTATCATGTGATGGACCAACAGGAAAACACATGCTCTCATACAGGCAATAACGAAATTAATAACTACTGGTTACTGCAGCATCATTTATCCTGCTCTAAGCTGATACACATGCAGCATTTCAGTCACTGCAGTAGAAAACATATATAGATAGTTGCTATTGGAGTCGGGAGGAAGCTGGCCTTCCTGACAGGCCTGTCATGGGTGTACATGCTTACAGACTAGAGGGTATCCTCATTAAGAGTCCTCTGCTTCTCAGAGCATCAGGTTACCACAGTCCTGATCAATAAGTCAGCCTGCCCAATGGGAGCTACAGAACCTTTTACCAGTATGCTTTCTCTGTGCACTCCAGATGAGTGGATTACCCACATCAAATGCACACCTTTAACAGTCACTCTGACCACATCCTGTCCTATTATTGTGCTACTTTTTAAAAGGAGCCTGTTGTCTTTTCCAGTTCTATATTTTTATTCCAGGACTTTCCTCAAATAGTTGTGTATGATTCTGAGTTTATTAACTTATACTGAGCCTTGATACAGCCACTCCTTTCACCAGCTGTCGGAAACTAGCAGTTGGAATTGTATATGGGGTCACTGGGGTCAAGATGACTGTTGCTTAAAATAGAAAAACGGTGTCCACTCAATAACTGGGTGACGATGAACAGGGTTAATACGGTGCAACGGGTGTATTTTCCCCCACTAGGCAGTGTTCTTGTTTCTGATTGACTAGAACAGCAGGTGGGTGGGGCTTTTGTGGAACTGTGTGTTTGAGATGACCATATTAAGGATATTCTCTCTCTGTGATGACATAATGAATCAAGAGTAGAAAAGAGTGTCTCAAACAGTGTTTAAAGCAGTATGATGCCTGAGCTTTTGACTCTCGGGAATTACTTGTATGTATGGTGATCTCATTTGAAACTATGGCCATGTTTACCATGAACATCCACAATCAGTACACTATGTCCTATATATGACAGAAAATAAAAAAATTGTAATAGGTCCACTTTAACCTTTTATTCCTTTAAGTGGGTGTAGTAGACTGCGTATATATCGTCTACTACAAGTGTAAAGATAGTGTGGAGTCTTGGTCAGTGCTGCTGGTATGAACAAATCAGATAAGAGATTGGGTTCTTTCTCCTCCCTCTTGCAGGAAGTGGCTCAATAGTGTTTCTGCTGAAATAACTTAAGCTCACTGTAAAGGGAGCTCCTGGCTTGTATTTTTTGGAACAGCAATAAATGCCACAAGTCAGTGCTAATCCATTATGGTCGTCTTATTAACCTGAAACAAATATGTTGCCTATTTTTCTGGGCTTCCTTTTAAGTAATGTGTGCCTGTGTTACTGGAAGAAAGCATTCTCAAAGGTCTTTCCTTATTCACAATGGGTCCGTGTGTGTGTGTGTGTGTGTGTGTGTGTGTGTGTGTGTGTGTGTGTGTGTGTGTGTGTGTGTGTTAGAAGCATGATCCATCCACATTCAGTAAAATCAGTGAGTTTGTGTTCGCTCACTTAGCAGAAATCGATGTATGTTCTTGCTGGATTTTTATTTTTTTGAGTGTTTGATAAACAAAAATGTAAATTATGTTTGAGTAAATTAACCCCAGTTAAGAAAATAGGTTACAAAAAACCCCTGATTTTCAAATCTATTGTGTCTTATACAGAGGAAAGGTGGAAATATAGGCCAAAAATAATAAATAAAAAAGATGAACAGAGTATAATGATGATGATGATGATAATAATAATAATAATAATAATAGCAGTGACAATGACATTTACAAGTCAAAGCAGCTTCACACAGTGTCAAATCTTGTTCTCAGAGATGTGTTTGTTGTTGAGTGCTTTTTCTATTTAATGGAAAATCATGTGTTTAAATTGCTGCCTCTGAGGAATAGACGCTGGAGCTCAGTGGTTAGAACAAAACAGCCATGACAGTCAGTCATGACCATTCATTAGCTTACTGCAGTGGATGCACACTTGCCTTAGTTTTATTAATATTATTATTATTATTGTTTACCATTTTGCTATAATGAGCAACTTCTCCTCTTTTTTGGGACTTTTCTCAGGTGTAGTACGCTGACACACAGTCATGATGAAAGCGGGCGCCACCAAGGTGGGGCTGCCCAAGCTGGGACTCCAGGAACGAGTGAGGCAGGCCCCCTCAGGTTCCTCTTCCTCCACCACCACCTCCTCCTCAGCCATGAAGACATCCAGATCCTCCAACATGCTGGCCTCAGATCAGCGCCTCAGCAGGGTGAGTCACAGGCACAACAATTGTGACAGATTTACACTGCTAATTTTGGTCTAAATAAAACCATATCAAAACATGACTATAACTTTGTTAAACTTACATTATTGGTACTAAGAGCAGATGTGTTTCTAGCTGAAAAGAGCCAGCAGTGATGATGCCTTGACAAAGCCTCCACAGGGAGCTGCTGCCTCTGGCTCACGGATGAAGAAGACTGTAACTACGGGAGCCATTTCAGATCTCGCTGAGGCACGTCCTCGCAGCCTGTCAGGTAGGAGACTCTCAACAACTCATCTTGAAGACTTTCTTTGGTAGACAAGAACCCAATATAATATAAATAGGGGAAAGGATGTGATCTTCATTAAATTATGCACTTGACGCATACACAGCTCCAAAAAATTAAAGGCACACATCAGATCTCAATGGGGAAAAACAGTCATTCTTAATGTCTGTACTGATAAGGACTGGATAATGTGTTAGGAATGAAAGGATGCCACATAGTTTGATGGAAATGAAAATGATCAACCTACTGAGGGAATTCAGCACCCAGAAAATCAAAGTGAAAAAATGATGCAACAAGCTAGTTCATTTTGCCGAAATTCTCAAAAACTCAAATGTTACTCTGTAGTTTGTATGGCCCCCACATGCTTGTATGCATACCTGCCGTTGGGGCACGCTCCTAATGAGACGGGGTGGTGTCCTGGGGAGATTTGCACCAGTGCATCACTGACCTGGACAGTCTGAGGTGGAACCTGGTGGCGTTGAATGTACCGAAATATATTATGTCCCAGAGGTGTTCTGTTGGATTTAGCTCAGGCCACATATATTGATGTGCCATTCTGAAGGAGCTGGACTAACCACTAACCACTTGCAGCCACTAGAGGGCCACATTTCACCACTAAAGTTGTCTGTTATGGGCCCCCAGGTGCTGGTTGGAACTGGCAGCTTTACAGATGCTTCTTTTTGCTTCTTACTCTTTTTTTTCCCCCTTTTGACTCCATTTTTTTTCACAATTTGTTGGCACAAGTGAGGTGCAGGTGTCTAAGGACTTAGATTCTCAAGATTTTGGGCCAAAAATGAGATACTAGACACATTCATAGCCTGTGCCTTAGACATCTGCTCAACCCTTTGAACAGCAGGATATGTTTTTGGATAAAACATGTTAAAAAAACACACACACACATGTTCAACTCTGTACATTTGAATGTGTTGCTTTTTTTTATTTTAGGAAGGAATGAGTTAACAATTAAGACAACTGAGAAACACAAGTGTTTGCCTTGCATGTGAGAAATTATTCTTTGTTAAACCTTTATAGGGCACTCATTGAAATACTTTGAAATTCAAAATTTCAACCTTAGTTTTATTGGAGGGCATAAGACTTAATTACATTTGTGACATTTTTCAAAATGTTTTATTTTCTTGTAGAAAATCAATGTCAATAAAGTTACCAAATGTGGTTCCTTTCCAGTAAGTGGTAAAAAAAATTTTTTTTTATCTAAAAAAAATATATATAAAAAGTCCAAGAAAAGCTTAAGACATAAGATGATTATGTCACTTCTCGTTTACTAATACAATTGTGTACATAAATGAGAATAAATGTGAAGTAGGGCTGGAAGGGTTGGGGTTAGGGTTTGCATCCAAACTTTTGACTGGTACTGTATTTATCTAGTTATATGCTTATGTTCTTATTTATTATATTTATCTTTATATTGTTTGAATTAATTTGCAGAAAATAGTTAAACGTCCTGAATAAAAACACAGAATTATAATTTTCCAGATTCCAAGAGGATGTCTGTCATTTATTTCTTTACCCAAAAATATTCAAATTAAAATCAGAGAATTTTTTTTGCATTTTGGTTAACAAAAGATGATTCATCAACTGATTATCATAGGCTGCAAATTCATTTAATGTATTTAACTGACTTATTGAGTAATTGTTTCAACTCTAATACTGAATCCTTTGGTATGTTAGAACCACACTTTAAGCGCATTGGTCCATTTTATTTGAATGTTGTGTGTTTTCTCTAAATGTGGCTATTGTAGCTGTGTGAATTTTGCAAACTGTTTTGGGTCCAGAGGTTCAAGGAAACAATTCTGTTGGCTTGTGTTTAAAATAATTAATGTAAAAATATTTTTGCTGTATTAGTCCAAGTTCCCTGCCCTATTATCCACTGTTTTGTGCCAGCCCTCATTTACCCAAATCAGAGGACCAGAGGGAGTCAGAGGAGAGCTGGTACAACCAACAACAGCCACATTTATGACAAATAGAGGAGATTTAAATAAACTGGAAATCTTTGAAACAATTACCATATTGAATGCATGACATTCCCCGTATAATGTCTTCATTTTAGAGTGAAGATTAAGATCTTATAAATATATATGTGTGTCCAAATGTTGTATGGATCAAAGCAAGCATGAGTTTTAGGTTTGGTACCTTTTAGGTAAGGTAATGTCAAGTGTTATTTAATCTTCTGTCACATTTAAACACACTACAAGCCAGAAGTGTGGTAGGATGTAATGTTTGAGTGGGCATTTCAATTATTTTTTCAATTATATCAGCATTGCTTTTAGTAAATATGGTATGCAAAGTGTTGGGTGTTCTTGAACCATTAGACTATGTAATAAATCGATTTTATTGATCAAATAAAATGGAAAACTTGTGATTAAAATTTTGGTTTAGATCTCCATGGGGCTACTTAATAATAGCACGCACAGACTCAGGCACCAGTTAGCGCTCTAACGTTTGTATGATGAACTGTCTAGGATAAAAGGATGTCTAGGCTGAACGTTAACTTTAGCACTAAGATGATGTTCAGTAATGGTAGCTCAGCAAGTAACTTAAAGGTATTTTATGATCCATGGCCTTATGTGTTGGTTTTGCACTTTGTATGGGCTACTGGATAAACAGAACAACTACATGATAGCAAAATGCACATTACATGTCGTACAAATATGGCGGGTGATAATGACAGGGATTTGTTTGCAGTAATTAATGTTGTGCATACCCTTGGAAATCCTCTGTGTGGGAGAAAGCCGTGTTTGTTTGTGGCAGCCCATCCACACAGTGTGTGTGGATGCTGTGCTTTGGTGAATTTGCTCTTCAAAGGGCTCGTGTGTCGAAGCGCAGATAATTGAATTCCACTTGACAAAAGACTCCAGAGGAGCTGAGAAATCACAGCCAAGTGAGGCTCTCAATCCTTTCATACACAATTAGACCATGATCAGCTTTCACTGGATTGGGCTCTAATTAACCAAAGTTTGCTTTTTCAAAGCGTTTTCACACCCAAGGACAAGAACAGATGCCCAGTTTGTGCTATTCATGATAAATTCATTACAAACTTGCTTTGGCCTAGTTTTGCTTGGAAATTTCTGGTATCCAATTCAACTTAAATACAGCAATATATAATGGAGGACAATTTCTTTAAAATAGAGTTGTGATGTTGTCATCCGACTGCATTTTATATCAGAGAAAGTGGAATCTTTTACGTAACACTAGCTCACTCCGAGATTGTTTTTCATCCTGTTGCTGATCTCAACTGCTGTTTAGTTTGACTGCAGTAACGAAAACATCCAAAAGATTTTATCACCTTCATTTTCCTTTTATGTGTCCAATCCCAAAATATGTTGCTCTCATCAAATAGATTTAGTCAAAATATGAACTCAACTTACACTCACTTAATATAAATTTCTAAAGGGAACCCTAGGCTAACAGGCATACGCCAACCTTGTGTACACAAAGAGTGGATGTTCTTGCTGTATGTTTCCCTTCATTCCATCTGTGTTATTCTGCACCTGGGATGAGACAGAGCACATCAAGACATGGAGATAGACTTTCATATGATTGTGATCTTATGTTCCCTTTTTTCTTTTTTGGTTGTTTGTGAAACTTTATTGAACTGAAAACAAAATTTGATCGCAAAAAGACATGGAGATAGACAATAAGTGGACATGTCAAATGCAAGCTTATGTGACACCTGCAATAGCAGCAATGGTTAGCCATGCATACAGCTCATGGCAATCATCATTGAGCTTGCTGCTTTCAATAGTAAATCTAATAGTTCTTTTGAAATATTCACACGGGGGGAATGACAGGATTTGAATATAGATTGGGGTGGTGCTCTGTGGGTTTTCAAGCTGTTTGAGATGTAATGCTTTGAAATGTCTTGGGTGTTTTGCATTTATTGATGTGGAAGACAAGAAAAGCATCTGTTTGAAGAAGATTTAGTTTTTGAGTGAGGAGAAAAGTAAATATATTCAACATTTGCATTGTGACATTTTGGAATAAAAAATGTCACGATGCGAATGTGTCATCGGGTTTGCCTAAGTGAGACCGTCACCCTTCACGTTGGTCGTAAACGCATGAGCTGCTCCCTAGCGGATAAGTGACATTACATGCTGACATAAAGCCATCAAGGCTTACTGGGCTCTGAGGCACACTGCAGCAGAACTGTCATCATACCTGTCAAGCAGTAATTGAGTCTTTTCTCAGAAGCTGTCCACCTGTATTTTGTGACTGTGGTTTCATGACACAATCCTTATAAAGTAGGTAAACATACTCATGTTACTGGATTTAAGAATCATGATTAAGCAGTGCGCAGTTGTTTGTCCCACATGATGACCTTATATTTTTGTGCAACAGTCAGTAAAAAGTATATTATTGTTTAATGAGAACTGATGCATAATTTATTTTTCTGGAGATTTGTAAGAACTGGGTCAGGTGTGGTATTGTGCACACTTGGGGAAGATAAACAAACACAGCATAATTCTTGTGCTAATTAATGCAACTTCAGGGAGCAAATTCAGCTTAGTGCACCGGTCTTTAGAAACTGCTCTGTAGTGTTCCTCTCTTTCTATTAATAAAATTAAATAGATGTAAACTGATATTTTATCATAATCTTTGAAAAAAAATTCTCATCTCTATGTAGTTGTTGTCTATGCCGTTATTGGCTTTGTAATGCAAATTATGCATCACACTGGAGCTGCTTGTAACACTGCTGTACTTTCATGAGACTTGAAAGAATAGAGTGATAGTGAATAGGGAGGGTCTAAGGAAACAAAACATTCTGAGTCATGGGGCAGAGACACACACTCACAGTAGTCTCTAAAAAAGCTCATCTGACTGCCAGTCTTACCCCACCCCCGTCTTCCCCATACAGTCTATGGCCTGCCCTCACAGCATGCTACGCTAATGAGTCAAAACTGTTATTTTTGCTAATGGAGTCTATCCCCCTATCCCCTTTGGCACTTTACCAACTCTACCGTGCTGTTAGACAACGGGTTAAAACCCAGCCTCGTCCTGATGACTTATTTAAAACTCTTCATCAATAATTCAGTAAAGCTTTCACTCAGAGGAGTCCCTGTGGAGTTTGCAAGGAGAAGGAGATAAAACTGCCCTGTTCTATAAATAACAAGCATGATGAGTACAACTGCAAATGCATAACTTTTATAACTGAGTGCTTTTACTGGTTGTTGCTTTCTGTCACATCTGTGCAGTTGTTGCGTTCACTCTGTTCGCTGATGTTGAGGTTAGTCAGACTTTTTTGCATTGGATTTATTTAAATGGCTGAAGTGGGGTTGGTGAAGACTCACAATTCATATTCACGTTGCTTTACTTCTGCATTTATCCTCTTTTACTGATCCATGTTTGCAAGTCAGGCGATGTTCAGTGATGCATTTTGATCTTCCAGTGGTTACACCTCTGACAAAGGTCGAGCAGCACTGACTTTATAAGTAGTAATGGCTGTATTAAGACCTTATCAGTAATTTATATTATAATTTAGTATAAATTTCTAGTATAAATGGGTTTGAGATATACTGTAGGTATAATCATATTACATACATATATAATGCTTTCATATGTTTGGAAATATTTTGTATTTAAATACATGCACTTGAATGTTTCTGTGTTTCTTCTGCGAGGTGTCCTTCTCCTAAATGATAGTGCAGCACTTTCTCAGTGTAACTCAGGACAGAGGCTGAAATGGAAACCAGGAATAGTGACATACTGTCTCATAGTGAGAGAATACTTTTACAGGTACACACTGCTAAGGTTATTGGTGTTACCATAAGCACTAGTTAAGGAATAGGACACAGAGGTGCGCTTCAGATATTATGGACCCAGACTGTGTGTGAATTTTACTATGCATAGCACAGACACCAGACTCAGCCAAAGCACGTGGTCCCAGCAGGGCCCTGTCAGCCTGTGTCAGATGGGAGGAGAAACAGGAATCGTCCTTGAGCTCCTCATATCTGTCAGATAAATTAATCAAATGTGGCTCAGTCCACTGAGACACCTCTGCCCACATAAGCACTCAGCCATAAGAGACAGACCCACTGACACAAGCAGTAAAAGTCATACAGTGCTGTAAAAAAGTATGTGACCCCTCCCTAAATTCTTTTTTTTTTTTTCCTTTTTTCAAATTTTTTCACACTTTCATGTTTCAGGTAGTTTTCCAGGTAATTTTGGATAGCTTTTTTCCTTAATAAATGAAGTCATCATTCAAAGCCTGCATTTTGTATTTACCCAGGTTATCTTTGTCTATCATTTAAAATCTTTTGATCTGAAACATGTACAGTACCAGTCAAAAGTTTTTACTGGTACTGGAAGTGTGACAAATATGCAAACAACTAAGAAATCAGGACGGGGGAAATACTTTCATGGCCTGCTTGCACATGCAGATAGACATGAAAAGCAGCATTACTGCTCATGTCTCCCATAATGATCCATCCATATATACACTGTGGTATACAGTATTGTTATATTCTCATCTGCTTATTCTGCATAAAATGTTTTTAAAAAATGATGTAAAGCATTAATAGCTTTGCTCCTGTATCTGGGATCAGCTGTGGCTCTTTTAGATTTGTTGGCCAGGGTTTTGGCAAGAAGTCTGAAATCCGTCTGTTTAGAAGTCTGTGACCCCAGCAAGTCACCAAAAGACACTAGACAAAGAGCAGTGGTCTTGCCAGATTTTGAAAGAGGTCTGTTGGACCTGCAGAGATGGACAACCTGCAGTGAGGAGAACATTCTTAGTTGGATTAGAGGCATGTTTGTTTATCAAGGTGGATGTCCTGCTCCAAGAGGAGAGAAGAGAATATTCAGAAATGAAGAGTAAGCAATATGAGCAGTTTATGCAACATTCATATGATATGAAAAGACTTAGAAACCACCAAGTACAGTATTGTATCAAAGGGCTGTCTGACGTGGGCAGAATCATGTAACAAACTAGATCTTCCTTGCAGCTACTACAGGATTTTTAAAAGGCTTTTCAAATGCATATTGAACTAAAAAAAAAAGTGCAACTGTAAATGCCCCTTACATTATTCTTCTTATCATTTATTTTCCACAGTTCTTTTTTTTGCAGAAAGGAAATAAGGCAGTAGCTCTGAGCTTATGCAACAGACGCTCATCCTCCTAAAAATATCAGTGCTTATCTGTGTCACGTGTAGCTTTCAAAAAAATTGTGGTGCAGCAAAGATGAATTTTAATTTTTGGATAAATACATCCGTGCACATTTGATTTTTGGGTTCAGGGAGATTAACTTGGCCCATAATAGCACCTTGTCTCTTTATTGGAGTATAGGCTCATTTTGACACAGAGGTATACTTTGTTCTAGTGTTGGTGATTTTCCTCATAGTAGCTCAAAAACACAACATTTAAGTTTGGGGACCCAAAAAAGAGGCCACTACAGCTGAACATACATTATTCTCCTTTCCACCTTTTTTTTGTGTTGTTCCAGCTATCATTAACACTTAGATTATGAATGAGAAAAGAAAGAAAACACAAGCCTTCCTCTCACTCACTCTATACACCAAAGCTAGCACCCCTCCTTCACATATGTAGGCAAACCCACGTACATTCACATGCTATTGTTCCCTGCAGGGTGCGCTTTAGGGAAAATAGTGAAAGCCTATGGTGGCCACCGATCCTCACGTCCCACATCGCCCTGTCCCTTTTTTGAAGATTTTGGTGAAATTTCTATAATTCTGCATGTGGGAGCAGGCATGGAAGAAAGTTCACTTTAAAAGAAAAGACAAAAGCTGCCACCGTCTGCCAAAAAATATAAATACTGCCTTTCCTTTCCTCCTCCTCCTCCTCCTCCTCTTTCCTTCCTCCTTCCCTCCACCCTCTTCTCTGTCTCATACTTGTCCTTTTTGTACCAGTGAGGGACAGATCATCTCACCATTGTTCAGCTGGTACTGGTGAGAGTAAACTGGCTGGCAGCAGTGGGAGGGAGGGGGTGTGTGTGTGTGTGTGTGTGTGTGTGTGTGTGTGTGTGTGTGTGTCTGTCTGGCCAGCAGAGGAAGCCACGCCTCCTCTGAGCTGATTCCAGTCATCAGAGCTATAATGAAGTGCACACGACGCTCCCTGCCTGCCCGCCTGTCTGCCAGTGTGACATACTGTCACCATCCTGGAGGATACACTCGCACACTTTCACATACACTCACTCACTGACGGGACAGCAGCCTGTCTCCTCACACATGCTCATGCAGACACATACACTCCTACTGTCCAGGGAAAGAGGGGAGAAAGGAAAAAGAGAAGAAGGTGGGAGGAATAAGAAGAATTTTACATCCTATTGCGTCCTCTCTATGTGACCAGCCAGTGCTGACAGAAGAAACAACCCCACCACTCGTGTGCACACGCACCTCTACCCCCGCAGTTACGGATTCTTGGATTAGTCTGCCCCGGTGTGGAGTGTGGGAGCTGCAGAGCGGACCAACATGGGGAACCAAGCAGGGAGGCAAGAGGAAACGGAGTCAGGTCTGCTTCTTGTATCGTGGTTTGCCTCAGCATCACAGATCCCTCTGTGTTTGGTTTGTCTTTCTCACTTAAAGTAAAAAACAAAGATGGGCATTTTCTAAGTACAATTTGCAACATGTAAGTACATTTCTAGCAAACAAGTCCTGATTAATGAGTGCTAACTGAAGCTCTGACCGAATATGCCCTGGAGTTATCAAAGCTGTTTAAGCGGGTTAGAAGTTTGCTGCCGCTTTCTTCCTCCACACTGTGCGTGTGTGGTTTTGGATCTGGTGTCTTTCTGCATTTAGTCAGCCAGCACAGGTCTGTATTTGTATATATACAAGGGGCAAGTGCTGAGTAGGGTTTGGCTGACAGTAAGCATGAGGGAACCTGCCAGAGGAGATCATCACATCACATCTTTCCAATGCCCCGAGCTCATTGTGCTGCAATAAGGTTCCTATTTCAAAGTCCCTCTGAACTGCTCTCAGCAGCTCATCTTGAGGCAACCAGGTCATTTCACATCTTTGTAGGCTTTCAAAATTTCTGTAACAAAATTATCATTTGAATCGTTTAATGTGTGCAGAGCCTCTTAATATAAAATATTGAGCACAGAGCTTAGTCACATCTTTATGCTCTTTATGTGATTATATTTGCATGTTTAGATGCTGTATAGATGAGAGCCAGGTCACTTGCTCTGGCAACAGGAATGGGCACACACTCCCACACATGCACACACGCGTGCACACAGTATTTTATCAGTGGTGGGCGTAAGCTGCATCATTTCATAGCAGTGGCATGTGTTGCTGGATGATAGAGCACAGAAGGCTCAGATTGGAAGGCAGTGGTTGCAGGCTTAGTACTAATTCTTAGTACAAAATAATTGTGAGATTGGTACTCAAAGGTAGTGTAGAAGTTTGTGTGGTGGAAGTGAATCAGAGTGGATTGTTTGCCTGATAGTCAGTCATATTCTCTAAGCTATGAGAAGTACTTAAACAATGCCGTTACTAAATACAGTACTTAATGATGGTTGCTCCGGCCTCCCACATGAACCTCCATTATGAAATGAAACCTTCATTCAACTATATTGTTAATTAACCTATTTTTATTGTCAAGCCACTCTCCATTTTTTCCAAAGGAGCTGTTGTAAATAAGAATTGATCATCATATTTTTCATTATGCCTTCTCTTGTCACCAAGCTATGCCAAGAAGAAATATTGTTCAGTCTTCTATAAAATCATTGGTTCATTATCTGCTCAGCAGCAATATATTGATAGAGAAGGGCAGTGAAGTTTGCACTCTCCATTAGCTTCTCCTTAGCCCAGAAAGTGAAATGGCCTGCTGAGGGCCGTCAGACTGGGACTGAAAAGGAGAATAACAGCTCTGGTGCTTGAAGTAGAAACGTGGGAACAGGAGGAACTTGTTCGGATTTGATTGATGGTGTTATCTCTGAAGTGGAAGTCTAAGGAGTGAGCTGTCTGCTGCACTGATAAGCAGGTCATTATCACAAGCAAACCACACTGATGGCGACTACTACAACGAGCCTTGCTTTCTCCCCACTGGCTGACCTGGAGAGCAGCCAAACCTGCGGTCAGCAAGTTGTCGGCAGTTGATGAATTGTCAGTGAAATATAGTCCAATAACAGTGGATTTATTTTCAGGTCTACAACTCAATCATATACGTTTGGGGCTCAGGAATTTAAAAAAGATTAAAACATGTTTGTGTAATGAGGTAAAATAGATTGTTGTGACTTTCACATGGTCAAAAATGGGAATTTCAAACATTTCTGGTCTGCAGAATTTTGATTAGGATGCTTGAAGGTAGCTGTAATGTGAGGACACAGCCAAAAATTTAGAAGAAGAAAGTGTTTTTGAAAATGAGGCTATTATTTATGTGGCAGTTAGCATGTTGTCATTAGAATAACATTGCTCTTTCTGTCCACACTCAGGTTATTAGCAGTACAGCAACATTAAGCTGTTTGATTTGGAATGACTTAAGACATCAATCTAAATATCTCAGATAGTGTGTAACGTCTCCTCCAAACTGTCCCCACCTTTAGCTATGTCTGTCTACAGTGTATCTATAGATAAATAACTTGGTAATAACAATTTCTTTTCATATTTTCACAATTTTTTTGTACATTTGTGTATGAGTCTTGGTCAGCTAACACAGGAAGCTGTATTTTGGTATGTTTAAGTAGAACTAAGCTCTGCATGGCTTCTGCTCGGTATGCTCCTGGGAATCCAATTTTCAGGTTTCACACATATGCCTTCCCCTTTCCTTTAAACACTGAGATATTTTTGCTTATTGACACTGTTATAACATCCAGAAATGAAGATATATTTGTCATAGCTAGCTTTGAAAAAGAGATTCCAGACCACCCCTGAGTATCCTGATTCCAGTCTAGAGCTGATATTTTGAGTCTTACCAATTAAGACACTTTAAAAACTAACAGTAAATGTTTGTGCTGGTATGCTTCTTGGTTGTGCTCCCTTTCAGAGCAGACTTCCACTCCGAACCAGTGACCTTGGATGTGCCATCTCAACGGCATATCAGAGCAAATTGACGCAGAGCAGGGATTTACGATGAGGAAGTACGTTTGTCCAACTTTTGATAGCCTGGACACTGTGAGGAAGTTAAACTAGTCATAGTTTCCATGGTAGTTAGCAGTTGGTACAGTGAATACACCATCAATTCCACAGTGCTTTGTGTTTGCAGAGGGAGGTGTGTGCTGTTAAATGTCCTGTTTGTGTAACAGAGGCTACAGCCTCAACATCAAATTTAATACATTTTTTTTGCCCTCATCCCTCAGCCCATAAAACTCACAAATTTATGATAGAGCAATTAACAATACATGTATGAAACGGACACCCTTACAAAAATGCTGGAACTGACATGCAAGCCACTAAGCCTGTGATTGTGTGCTCGATGCATACCCAAATCAAATTTGACTTGATGTGGTTTGTATATCTGTCAGCAGCTGGCTGCAGTTCATGCTCAGTCTGGGAATGATAATCCTGGCCTTTCTGTGGATGTTGGCCCAGTCTTTGTCTTGAGAACAACAGGCCAAAGAAAGATCACACAACTATCACTTTGTGCTGGGTGTCATCTTGTTAATAATCTGTATCTGTCCCAGTGTCCAGTCATACCAGAAAATGGCGCAGTAGAGTTCACTCACCTCGCACTCTCACTTCGCACTCTCAGTGGTGCTGAGAACATGGTGAGTTTGTGAGGACTTGTAAGTTGTGAGACATGGGTAATATTGTTCTTTCCATCCCCTGAATAGTCAGCAGAGCCAGTTAGAGCTATCGTAAGTTTGAATTCTCGCATCAAAAGTTCATTAAAACTGAACTGTGCATATACGTATTGCATCTTGACTCCGTTTCCTCTCTGAATCAGGTATATGTTAAACTGTGGTCAGTAGAACGTGCCTCATTGTTCCTCATTGTAGGTTGAGATTATAAGTTGCAAAGTTGCAAATACCATTTCTGTTTGTTGCTTAATCTTTCCAGAATATGTTTCTTTTTTCCTTTTTGTAATTACTCCAGGAAGCTTAATACAGCCTTGTAGTAGTCATTCTAAAGGAATAAAGTTCAGATGGAAATCATCAGAAGCTTAAATCTAGTAATACTCTCAACAGCCTGTTGCCCATCACAGTCACTGATCCCTTAAACTTACTGTCATGTAAAATGCCATATTATTCATTCTGGGAGTCCAGTGTTAAACTATTTTCCATGTGGAGCAAAGAGAAAGCCTCCCTCTCAGTTGGCCTGCTCATGGCCTCTGCTATTGGATTTCTTTGTAGGGTATTGGCTCTATAAGTAATGTAAAGGCGGGTGGATCAGCATAAGGGCGCTGTGTTAAAAGTCTTAGCATGCAGGCCAGTTTCAATGATTCAATCAAAATGATTAAAGGAGCCAAAGAACTCAGGCCAAGTGTCCCTCTGTGGCTTGCCAGCTCTCATGCTGCACTTCCCTGCTGTGCTGCAGAGGAAGCACAGAGCTGTACGCTTTTGAGGCAAAAATGAGTATCTCAGCTCAGTCTGGAACGCATTATGTCTTCTTTTTAAAGACTGGGTGGAAGGTTTGCTTGGTCAGTTGCTGGCACAATTGATCAACATGTCACCTGCTGGCAGGTCACAGCAATGGCATCAGATTAATTGTGGGGTGTTTTTCTGCACCTCTGCTTACAGAGGAGATTGGGGAGGCTTATTGCTTTTCAGGAGGCTTTATGTCTGCTAGTAAAATGAGCAGTTCTTTGCTTTCATTTCAGCCCAGTAATAAAAGTTTCAAAGGAGTCTACTGTGTTGATGATGTGTACAATTGCACTGCCATTAACCTGATGGCAGAGAGGCTGTGCAGCCAGCTTAGACCCATTTTCTGATATTGGTAAGGCCTAGCTAAAAAAAATCTACTATTAGGGAATAGTAATTTAAAAAAGGGTAAATATGTCTTTATTGGTCTTGAAAGTCAGTGTGTTGACTTTTCTTCCAAAGTTTTTTTTTTTTTTTGCATCCCAAATGCAGACAGTCATTGTTTAAACTTGGTTTTTACAACAGGTGTCAGACTGTAGTGAGCATCAAGTAAATCTCTGAAGCATGATGATAGAGGAAGGCTTTTTCACACAGATGCCCTTGTTTGAAGGAGCTTCAGTTATTAGTGTATTAACCATTTTCTTATTTGTTTATTGCCTTAAATATAATTTACTGTCCTAGAATGAGAGCAGAGTTAAAGCTCAGGAATTTATTTTGGAATTATTGTTAAATACATGTTTGTGCTATATACAGAAATTTGTTGATTTTGAAGTCGTTTACAGTGAAAAGGCAATTGTATTGTCAAAAATAAATGGTTTAATGGTTTACAGTGGTGCACTGAGCAGTTGTAACACAGTTTACCATCCACACTAATGCCTACTCAGTCAGTGCGGCAGTCATGGAGCCTCAGTACTGTCTATCTTCCTCTCCAGTAAGAAGAAAGGAATGCCTGAGTCCTGGTATCTGACTGAAGGGCGCCTGTTGACCTATTTCATACCCTGTCAGTAGGACAACAGGAAGTCCAAAAACAGCCTGTGTTTCTGTGTCTCCTCTCTTCTTCCACCTGACTGGAAAACTGCACATCACATTTCCTGGAAACCAGAGGAGAAGACAGATGAGTGGCAGTAAGAGATTCTCTTCCGAAGCTTGTTTATTATGGCGGCGATGCCAATGCGTCATTTCAGGTGCCAGCTGTCTGACATTTGACCACCTGCAGTCATTATTTCACCGTGACTCCTCACCCGTGATCCCCCTGCTCTGTAAATTGAAGGCTCTGTGTGTTCTGCTCACTGTGCACTCTGTCACCTCTTGGCTGGGAGGCAGGCAGGCTGCAGTTGACTGGCCAGTGCTGGACTGTGTCCAGCCACACGGCTCCTACTGTGATTTGAAAGCTTATCTTCATTAGCAGGAAAGAAGCCTGCACACTGCATTACTGTGATTGAGGGGCTGATTTTTCATTTAAAAAAAAAAAAAAAAAAAAAAACCTAACAACTTTGCGTTACTGGAAGTCATTCTGTTGAATTAATTTAGATAATTAATTAATGTAAACAACAAAATCATTTCATATGGGCATGAAGGCTATTTTTGCAGCTTCTGTACAAACACTGTTGGTATACCTTATATATAAAAATATCATTGCTATAATCAACAGATTAATATTTGTGACATGGGGTATAAAACAGTTCCTGATACACTGAATAGTGAAAATGCTCTTTTTTTGGGAAAGAGTTCCTTCTTTTTGTTCAGAGCTGCTGTTTCCCAGTACTTCCATATTCCTGTTAAGAAGAGCTAGTCTTCACAGACTGCATGTGGATTTATTCCTTTCTGGAGGAGGAATGACCCACAGTAAGCCATTTACCTGCCCATTCCACTTCTTTTCACAGATTTAGTGCGTCTTATATGTAACTATAAATGGTCCTGGTCCTGAGCCAACCTACATTGAAGACAGCACTAAATTAAGGTGAAGATAGCAGTTAACTATCTCGGCTTTAGCTTTAATTTGTGAAAGGTTTGCACTTGCATGCCCGTAGTGTAAATGCTTTTCTTTGAAGATCCTGAAGTAAATGCAGTTCTTGCACCTTAATAGATTAACTAGAATTAGAAGTTTTTGATGTATTTGTGTCCTTATAACTGCAAAATCTGCATTGTGTTTTTTCTGCAGCTTTGCAGAATCTCCTCACCTACTATTATTACTCTGGCTGAACAGTCAGATTAATCAGATGTAATGTAGTGTGTGGATTTATTGATGGCGTGGACACTTGATTAGTGATGTGATGTTAACACACACTTTCTGTGGTACGTTTTACTCAAAAGTCTTTTCCAGAAAACTTGATGTTTAAATTATTTAATGGTTCTTGTGTTTACTTTTGCGGTTCTTGGACATTGGACAATGATGAAATTCCTGTTATTTTTAAGGGGGAAAAAAAACAGTAGTGTCATTTAGAGCAGTGCCACATTTTTTCCCCAAGAGTCTTTGGTAGGTACCCACTGAGAGGTTCCACTGCAGCAACTGGAGGTTAAGTGCCTCTTTCACGGTCACCTCAAGTGCGATGTCTCAGTAAAAGCCTTTCTCACTTTTGTCATTCTCGGTCTTTAATCCATTATCATATTTTATACCACTGACCACTTTAAGTAGAATCTAATCTAGGCTCTTTTGTCTCAGTAAGTCATTCCATGTTTAGCAAATCTAGTGAAAGTTAGATGATCAAAATAAGTATAAAGTAATAAACATTCTACAGCTAACAAGCTTACTGGAGTTGTAAATGGCACCACAAATACTGTCACCTGTCAGCAGTGACATATCAAATGCTCATTAAACTTAAGGAACTTAAACCTGTTCAGTGCCTTGAATCCCAAAAAATGAGCTGATCTCAATGCCAGCCAGTATACATCTGCTCATCCAATTAGCAAATCTCTTATACAGCATTGTATTTAAACTTAGCATTCTTCTTGCATCTGCAAGCCACTTTGTAACTCAACACTGATCAAGTCAGAAAGGAGGAGCCTCTTTTCTGACTTGATCAGTGTTGACTGCTTTCCTCTGGTTTTCCATTTGTAAACAGAGGAGAGTAGATATGTTGTAGAACAAAGCCATACCACCACATATAAATTACTGCAGATATAAATATCAGTTTTCTGTTGACTGCAAGAGTCCCGACTGAAATGTACTGTAAGTGGTTTTGGATTTGAGGTAATGGGTAGAATTTGGATACAGTTGAGTGCGAGGCACCTCTGCTATAAAGCCTTGCATCCTTTTTTGTGGTTCTGTAACTACTGGCCTCTGTATACTTGTGCCTGTATACTTGTGGTTCTTTAGCATCCTGTCTTTTTTGCATGTGCTGACTGCCGGCATTCGACACTGGTGTCATTTCTCTGTGCAGATGAAGCAGCTGTGGTGATGTCATGGTTAAAGAGGTGGGAGATCTAAAGATGAGTGAGTTCATGTGCTCCATCTGGGTTTTATTCACAAAGAGCCAAAAGAAAATGAAGGAAGAGTGAATGGAAGGCTGGCCCACAATCCCACTCTTGGCATCTCACTCATTCTCAAGGGAATATACTGATCTTAATCACATCGGACTCTGTCTCACAAAGACCTATTTACCCTCTCTTTATTAACACCCAGTAATGAGAATATGACCAGTGACCATAAGGATAGGCACAAGCTAGAAAGTATTCCTTTGCCTCCTACGTGTGGCTGATGCTTCCTATAGTGGATAGTGAATAGGAATAAACATTCAGTGTGGATTTTATATTCAATTCTTTCATGTGACTTTAGGAGTGCATTTTGTCCTCATTCTGTCAGTCATGGGTTCATCATCTGTGAATTGCAGAAAAAAAGTGACTGTGGATGTTAATGCAACTCTTTGGACCTCTGTAAAGTGCAGGTGTGTCCCGTTTTACCTGACAGCATTACTAAATGACAGCATACCTTCATTTCAGGCAGGTGGTAGTTGTTTTTAGTGAGTGACAGAGTCAGGTGTCCAGACCCCAGACCCCTATTCATCATTTGTATAGTCCACAATTGTCTTTCATGTATTTGCATCTTGCAGCTTTTATCCACAGTAGAGAGACAGGAAATGGGGGAAAGACACAGGGGAAGACACACGGGCAAGCTGGCGACAGCCCAGGACTCGAACCTGCACCACAGCCCAGGACTTGAACCTGCACCACAGCCCAGGACTTGAACCTGCACCACAACGTGGCATGTGATCGCCGGCTTCATCACTAAGCCACCTGGGTGCCCACAATTGGCTTTCAAATCTGAACGTTGATTGTTTGCGTAACAATTGTAGGTCATCATTTAAAAACATTTTCTGTTGACACAGTTGATGTGGGTTTACCTCTCTGCTTGAAGAACCGCACATTTGCAACCCAGCTTCTCACTGCAGGAATGTTAAACAGTTTTGTACCCCAGAAATTGTGCCAGTGTTGGCAGCTTCTGCTATAGTTGCTGGCTTACTGAATAAGGGGATAGTCTGAGCAGAGAGCCTATCAATGGCACAGTACTTAAAGAACCCACAAGGGTATAGGATTTTCATTCCAAACTAGGCCATTTGTTGTGGGTTTTGTATGTGTGTATGCTCTAAGTCTGCGCACGTGTTGCTCAGGGTGATGCTCCATCTTCTCTCACAGGATGCCTGTCTAGCCTTTGCTGTAGGGGCTTGACGATGATGCTGCATGCATGGGAGAGACACAGTGCCGTCTCTGTCCGTAAGCACTGCTTAATGCATAAACTGCTTTGTGCCTGATTGCGCCACGTGCACAGGGACCTTTGTCATCCTTTGAAACAAGCAAGCCCCTTGTGTCTCCCTCACTGTTTGCTGATGATCTGAAAACAAACAATACAGCGTTTTCAGGCGGCAGCCAGCTCACGCCAGGCATCAGTAAATACTCTTCATATTTGAGAGGGGTCTGGAAAGGGCTCAGGGCTGCGGCCCACATTGATGCAGTTAAGCTCTGCTGCAGTCATGAATGGTCACAGTGAGCAACAGACAGTGTCAGGCAGATGCACTGTTGTCCAAACAGAGAACAATGTGTGAATAGGGTATAGTGACCATAGTGCTGAATAATACAAGCATGAATGTAATGCACTGTCTATTCAATTGGTATCATTACATGATGTTAACAGATTCATGGTTCTAGCATGGGTGTATGTTGATTTTATTAACCTTACCTTGTCAGTGTACATGATAATTCTACTGAGAACAAGCTCATCTTTGATACATGAATTGCAAATTATTTGTTTGGACAGGCATTACATTTGCAGTCCAAATCTAAAGGTATTTTTCACTCTAAATTAAATGTGTAGTTGAGCCAATTCACTTCAACTGTTAAACACAAGTTCTTTTCTCATAAAGAATATTGTAATGTTTGTGTTGGTTTTGTAAATTTTAAACATTTTGTGAAAACAATGTTTCCTCTTATGAGCTGCTCAGTGTTGTTTGTAGTTATATTTGAAGGTTATAGTTATGATTTCAGAGGTTACCAGATGTAGAGGCTTAGATTTGTTCGGGCTAAGAAGCCTTTATAACCAGTGATCCAGGATGTTGAAGTTCTCTTTGTGTAGCTGACAAAGAGAAGGAAATATTTTATTTACACTTCCAAATCAGCTCTGCTAACTGATAATTAAACACTGTTTCAGTACGTACTTTTTTGTCTGTTTTTCAGGTGTACAAACTGTCAAGAAGTCTGGAATCCCAGCTCCTAGAGAAATGCCCTCTGCCATAACAAGAGACCGTAGTTCTCTAAGGGACCAATTGAAGAGCTCTTCCACTAAGAGAATGGTTTCCAGTGCCAGCACTTCCAGCCTTTCCACCCTGACAAAGCAGACACGGAATTCAACCAAATCCCGTGCAGAGGCGGAGGGCCAAGAAAAGGGCCTTCTGGAATGCCAGGTAAAGGAGCTTCTTGCTGAGGCAAAGGCTAAAAACTTAGAGCTCAGCAATCTCAGGATGGAGTTGCAGCGGTGTAAGGGTAAAGCCTCCACTGCTTCCTCTTTGCCCTCACCCAACTCTATATCACACCAAGAGCCTGCAGCTGATCGCGAGCATGGGCAGGTGGGGGAGGCCCTTGCGCTGGTCGCAGAGCTGAGAGAGAAGAATGGGAAGTTTCAGAGAGAGCTGGCAGCCCTCAGGGAGGAGAACCAGGCACTGAAGGAAAAGCTGCTTAGCTTGGAGGCCTCTCCTATCTGTAGTACAAACACAAGCACCTCCACAAAGCCTTTGGTGAATGGTCTGTCTTCAGACTCTTCAGCTCCTCAACGGCATAGTCTCCCCTCAACTGCCAGCCCACTCAAAACCTCTGGATCCTCCAGCTCAGACATCACCAAGGGGTCACCGTCACCTGACTCCTCAGAATTTGAGAAGATTCCATCACGCTCAGAATCAGCAAGCAGTGGTGTCAGTGGGGGCTCTGATCAAGCAGGGGTAGTTAACAGTGGCAGAGGTCAGGATATCTCCTTGCAAAGCCTGACAGAACAGATTCACAAGATGGAAGAGAGCCATCACAGCACTTCGGAGGAGCTGCAGGCAACGCTGCAAGAGCTTTCTGACCAGCAGCAAGTGGTGCAGGAGCTGACAGCTGAGAATGAGCGTCTGGCTGAGGAGAAACGCCTCCTGCAGACCTCACTTCAACAGCAGAGAGAGCGTCTGGAGGTACTGGCCCAGAAGAATGAAACGCTGGCTGTCCGGCTTCAGGAGCAGGCTCAGGCTCAGGCCCAGAGAGGAGGAGCTGGGTAGCCAAGGGCCTCGACTGGTTGAGCTGGAGCAGAGGTATGCTGAGCTGGTGGAGAGTTCACGCTTTGAACGGGAGAAGCTGGTGGACATCCAGCAGCAACTCACAGGCAGCCTGCGGGCTCTGGAAGAAGAGCACCAGGAGGCCCAGAGCCAGGTGTGCTGCCTAAGAGACGAGTTAGACAGGTTGCAAGCCCAGCTGGACAGGGAGCTGGAAGTCGGAGGTCAGGCAGTACAAGCTGCAGAGGAGCAGAGGGCGACAGCTGAGGGTCTGAGACTGGAAAACAGTAGGCTGAAGGCACAGGTGGACATTGAGAGGCAAAAGGTGGCTGAGCTGAAGGCAATGCAAAGTGCAGCGACAACACTGAGCTGCAGACTTTGCTGAAGACAGCCCACACTGAGAGAGACAGGCTGGAAGTGGAGGTGACAGAACTAAGACAGGGGCTGCTTCAGGCCCATGCTGAGACTGATCATGTGCGAGGCTCCGTGTCTAAGGTAAGAGGGGTGCGAGCTGATAACAAATTTTCCATCTTGTCATTTGTAGTATATGTGATTAATTGCCCCTTTATTAGGTCTGCTGATTAAATAAATAAAGGAACTATAAAATAAATATGTTTTACATTAAAAAATATTCATATTCATATAGTGCCTCTGTACCGTTGGTTGCTTCCACTGAACTGTAGTGGCATGTGTAGACAGCAGGGGTTTCATTTCTAACGTTTAATTATGGACAAATTTGACTCTGAAAGAGGTGTATGCCAATTTCCAAACAATAACAATGATGTATAAAAATAAACTTGAAGACTTTATGTGCACACCTGACCCATTTATACTCTGAGCCATACATACAGACATTTTGTAGACTGAGGAAGCTCCCTACACAGACTGTAAAACTGAAATTTGAGGAATCTTACATACAATGGGTCAGCTCACACTTTCAGTTTCACTTCACATAACATGTTGCTTATGTTATTATAAAATAAGTTATAAGCATTTAACCAAGTGGTGTCATTTGTACTTGAGCTTTTGAGCCACAACCATTCTGTGAACACTTTCAATTGTGTTAAAAAAGAAAATCTCAAAATTGTGTTCCACTCAGTGTTTCGTAATCGCCCCCTACCCCCTGAGCATAAAATGTTGTTGACACTTGTGGTCAGTTGTGCAGATTAAATGCAGGATGATGCCTTGCTTAACTTTCCCCCATAGTAAGCATGAGTGTTCACATCACATTAACTAGCTGAAGAAAATGTCATAATCACTTGCAGAAATCCAAATAATGTGTGAGAACCTTATTGAACTGCAAAACACAGCACCAATAGTTTTCAGTAATATCTTGTAATACTGTGCGTGCATCACCAAATATGGTGTTAGTTTTTTTATATAGTTTCTGTGTGTAAAATTGTGGCATTGAACATTACTGCTGTGAAGTGGATAGAGTACACTGCCACTCGGACTTCTTCAGACACCTCACCCAGCACATCTGCAACACTTGTATATATGGATTGTGTACACTGACAGCTCTCATGCAGTCATCACACTGTATATTCTTGTTATGACCATAATAGGCAAATTCACCATAACAAACCTACCAAAATTCAATGTTGAAATGACCTCCCATTGTCAGTATACCGCTGATAATTGCCATTTTAACAAGGTGAAAAGAAATTATTGTTGTAAACATATTAATGCTGAAGTGACGCTCATAAGTAATGCTGCATGATGGATGCATTGACACTACTAGAGAACTACATAAATGGAACAAGCAGGCTGATATTATGTATCAGTTTTCATGAGTTGCTTTACATTGTTTTTTATGGTTAAATGGTTTTTAAGTTAAACTGGGATCTATAAAGGTAAAATTACTTGCAGGTGTTTGATGTGCACGTTCAGTTTTAGCATGAATCCTAGGCACTTTAAAAAAAAAAAGAAAAAAAAGAGGTCCTGTAATGTAGATTATGCAATTTGCCGTGTTTAAGCTTCCAGGAATTCCCAAAAGAACGATCTGTTCATCTGCACTTACTGTAAGCTGATATCTTGTAATGCTGTGCGTGTGTTGAATTTGACTGGTATAAAACTTCTTAATGATTAAAAATGTGGCTGAAAGGAGTGCCATAATATTTTCATAACTCTTGAGTGTGACTGAGGACAAACCTCTCTCACACTGGTTTGAACATGACCATTAAATTGGTATTGAGTGCCTCACCACTGCAGCGCATGAACTCATTGCCACTTAAATGATTTACATATGTTTCTCAGTATTCACTTTGGTTTTCCCCTACAACACCACACATCTGAGAAAGGCTGAGGCATTGTGGGTTTGGGGTAATGTTGGTGGTTGTTGTTCCAAAGTGAGATGTGTCACCATCAGCTTAGTAATGTCATCATTATTGGACTGTGACTGTGGTGCCAACAGTAGGGTGGACCCTCAGAGTCACACAGCTCTCCTCTGGCACATGGGTGTGAGGGTGAGGCCACTCCATAACTTAACTCATAAACATCTTGATCTATTAGAGTCACATGGTGTCAGTTGAAGGGTGTACTGCGTGACTACATCAGTGTCTTGTTTTAGTATGTTATTCTCGCAGAGATCTGATTTACAAGGTCATTTCTCAAAGCAGCAATCATCGTGGTACTCTTGATTCAGCTTCAGTGGAGCAGAAAACACTGTGATGTAGTCAGAACTTGTCAGTCAGTGCCATCCTGCATGTCACTCATTTCCTCTAATGCCAAATGTTTTTGTCAGACACACCTTTTGTAAATGTTCACTTAACTGAAACTGAACCTTGTTTGTTGTAATCAGATGAAACAATTGAGGAGATGCAATAAATAATGAAATAAGCATCTATTATTTAATCTTCTGACACACGTACAGTGAAAAACATTATTAGTATTTCTTTAACCAAAAGTGTCTTAACCACACATCTGTTTTGCACAGTGACAGCCAGCTGTTACCGTCATGTGAAACACAGTCTCTTTGTTTTTACTGATGCACTAAAGTCACCATAAGCTCATTTATGTTTACATGTACACAGGTGGAGGCCAAATGCCAGCAGCTTCAGGAGCGGGCCGAGAAGAGAGAGCTGGAGCTATGCAGCCGAGTAGCTGCCCTGGAGGAGGCAGGAATCCAGGCTGAGAACCAGGTGAAGGAGCTGAAGGAAACCATATTCGAGCTGGAGGACCAGGTGGAGCAGCAGAGGGCCGTTAACTGCCACACCAATCAAGCTGTCCTGGACATGGAGAGTAAGTTCATATAACTGGGTGTTCAGTTACCTGCAGTTCCCTAGTGCTCTGTGGAGTCTTAACTTGATGTCTTAAATGTAATTTAGATTTGGTGGTTTCTAATATTTGATATATTCTCATAAATGGGGTGACCGAGTAATAGAAATGCATCCAAATAGACCACAGAGCTGAAACGATATGTCTTTAAACAGTTCTAACAGAAACTGAAGGTGGGGTTTATAGGAGGACTGTTGGAAGAGACTGCGTTATGAAAGCTCATAAACTAGCAACTGAGAGTGTATAAAAACGACATGCAACACGAGTGCATACTGTAACTCTTCTGTCATTGACTTTCCATTAGTGCAGTTGGCTCATTTTGTCTGGCTGTGTTTTGACAAGCTGTTACAAATCATAATGAATGAGTTTATTCTGATACTATTATTATTTTAGTGTTAAGATACTGCCTGCTGATGCTATAAGTTGGCTGCTCTCCACCATACTGAAAACTGTACAGCTGCTATGCTAGACCTCGCCTGTGGTACAGTTTGGGAAGAAGTTCTCAAAGACCTTGAATTTGCCGTTGCAGATCTTGTCAAAAAGCTGGAGGAGCAGAAGGCTGAAGCTGAGCGGCAACTGAAAGTTATGAGTAGGCAGATGAAGGTAAGAAATCATAGGGACGAGAACCCTGTTGTTGGATGTCTACCATATACCATCCCTCTTTTCCAGTATGTTGTGTCTCGGCCATGCAAGTGTTGAGGTCTTTAGCACAGAATTCCAGCATCCGTATTACTGTGATAGCAGTTGCAGCTTAGTCCTTACCAGTTTAGTTCAGGTGACCATAGTCATTCTTTTCCAGTTGTCCTTGAGCCCTTACAAGGATGAGAGAGAATTCTGGATGGAGTATTACATTAAGTTCATAGTGATGTTTTCAGTTTTTCCTTGTCTTTTTGCCAAAGAGTCTTCTTTCCACTAAGTATTGTTCCAGTAGCATTGGGGAATGTGCAGGTGGTGTCCTGACACGGCCACCTTTGTATTTCTTGGAAGGCATTGATTTTCTTCCATAAACATCAGTTTAGTTTAATCTTTAAAATCGACATTATCTGTGTGTGAGATAAAATCTTGCTGGAATTAATGGTGATATATATTATATTGAGTTTGTACACTGCTGAACTTTCTGTCTGCCATTTATCTGACTGCTGATGCATGGTGGTCTGACAAAATACTGAAAATGTTGTAATTTCTAGTCAAAGCTGTGAACTCCTAGGAAAAGCCAGTGCTCCAGTAGAAAACAAAATTCAGCGTAACTTGGACTACATGGCCAAAAATACATCTACAAAGCACTGGTTTTGACTTTAAAATACTGAGTATGCTCTTAGATGTTTTTGACTTTTACCTGAGTGGTAAGCGAAATCTTCAGGTCTTTTTTCAGTGTCTGTTGCCAGGAGGAAAACAAAGACTTTTTCTGCCTACCATTTCATGTTGAGATCCATTTTTTTCTGTCTTGAGGTGATTTTTAAACGGTACACCTTGGTAGTTTTCACAGCACACTCTGAAATTTAGTTTGGAATAACTAAGCAAAATTTCACTGATGGGTTGTTGTAGTTTTTCCAGTAATTGTTGGATTGAAAATTAACGAGGATATGCAAAACCCAGTTTACATAGTGCATGTAGTATTGCTCGTTTCCCTTCATGTAAGGACAAGTTATTCTTCCATCCAGTTAAATTCAAATGGTTTGTGGTCATTTTCTGTCAGTATGAATTCACCTGTATGCGTATCTGCATCCACATGTTTATGCCTTCAGGATGAAAAGGAGGAGTGGCGGCGTTTTCAGGCAGACCTTCAGACGGCTGTGGTCGTAGCCAATGACATCAAGGTGGAAGCTCAGCAGGAGCTGCGTACACTTAGGAGGCAGCTGCAGGAGGAGCAGGATCGCAATGCAAAGATTTCTGCAGACCTTGAGGCCCTGCAGGGAGTCAGGTACCATCTTCTCCTTACTCCACGTTTTCAGTTCCTCTCCCTCCACCAATCTCCCCTTTTTTAGCATCGGGCTGCAGTTCCTTTCTCCCTGTAAATATGTGGTCATGAGATACACCCGCCAGAGTCTTGCCATATCTCCAGCTAGCTGGGTTTTATACATGCGGTATGAATGAGAATGACTCCCAAGAATCTCTTAAGACACATCTACATTTAGTATAGATATAATTTAGTTTTATCTTGTTGTTTCACAAGATCAAACCCTTGGAGTCTTAATGTCAAGGTTCCCGGGATTTGGCAGACTCTGTTGGTACAGTAAATGAGCCGTCTCCTGCGGTACTTCCCTCTGTGTATTCTGTTCCTTTTAAGCTGCTGCCCTCTCTGTCTCCATCTTCCACACTTACCCTCCAGTAACATTCAAACTTCACACTCAAAACGCAGCAAACTTCAGAATATTGATAATTTAGGATAATAGGATAATTTTTTTAATTACATGGTGGCAGATCTGTTCTAATCACAGATCCCACTTTGATCCAAGTGTGTTACATCAAATATCCCACACAATCTGTCACACTACTTAAGACTTCACATAGTGTTGTCGGACTGTGGCAGTGCAGCAATGTTGTTGATAAGCATTGCATTGGATCGTGTGTTATTATATAAGTGTGTTTTAGTGTGCAAATACCATAGTGTTTTTGACGGTCTTGTCCTCTTTCATTATCATGCCAGGTCAAATACTTCTGTGGCAAAGTCTGCTTAGATTTGTGACTATACAGCGCTGTATTTATATTTGCGGCTGGTTATGGTATAGTCTTTTTAGGTAGCAAAACAATTTTGCCTTGAACCATTTTTATTAATAAAATCTCACCTCACAAAACCCATTAGTAGTTTTAGTGCTTAAGAAACAGTAATATTTGGTTTAAAAACCAGATATGTCCTTTCTTCAGATTTCATGCAGTACTTGTGAATATAGTAGTGGCTTTAGACCATGGCTAAATCAGTAAACTCTCCCCAAGATTAGCTGTTACGCTGCGCCCGCTCCCCACCTCCAGCAGCTCCCTGTGATGACTCTGTCAAAGATGTCCCTCTGACAAGCCTCCCTATGTAAAGTCCAGGTGAGTTTCCTGCCCTGCCAGTTCTCGCTCAGCCAGCCTGCCTCTCTCTGCCCTGTGTGCTGCTGATGCTCACTGACCTTCCTGTCTGTGTTTGGCTTTGTGTTGCTGCTTCAGCCTGTCTGACTCTGTCTGTCTTTCTGTGTGCTGGCTGACTGCACCCTGGGGGCTATCTTACCCTTTTGGTTTGCTTTGCCTGGTTCTTTCAACCTTTAGTTCAAGTAGATGTATCTGGTGCCACCTGCTGTCCTGTAAATGAATAACACTTAATTTTTTTTTTTGGTTATATAGCAGGATGATCTGCACGGCATGACTGGAATAAACTCATGCTATGCATCATCTGCTGCAGATACATTTGATCACCGGTGATTTTATTGAAATTTGACATTGAGTGACTGTATTAATCCTTTGAGGTATGCATGGAGCAGAGATTTTAGAAGTCTGCAAGTGCCCACAGGTCTGGCTTTGAACATAATAATGCTAAGAAGAAAATAAGATCTCTGTTTACATAGTAGTTATACATACATAGTAGTTCATGTTCCTTCTTCTTTTCTTTTCAGAATAAGCTCCGGAGCCACTTTTGATACCAAGACTGCAGTAGAAGGGCACTAAAGAAGCGCCTCTCTCCTCAGCACCATGTGAAGACAGTGTTATTGTTGCACTTAATATGACATTAAATATGTGATGTGGTAAAACAGTTTCATTGTAAGCCACTGTGACCTCTGTAACCACAGACAAATTCTCATGACACAGCCTGGCTTCTGTTCCTCTTCATGTCTTTACATATTGGAACTTTTGAAAATACTGTATCTTTGTTTCTCAATGAATGTACTCTTTATTTTTGTGATTCTCTTGTGTTTATGATGCCATGATTGAGAGACTCATTTTCTAATAATGTGTGAAGCTGCATTGTGCCTTTCAGAAAGTCCAGCAGAAATGACACTGAAAACTGGTAGAGGAATGAAAATATGGGTAAATGTTCAGAGAGTAGCAAAGCTCAAAGATTTAAATTTCCCCAAACACTCTGCCAGACAAACTTGTAACATCAGAAAATGCACATTGCAAGGCCAGAGCAACACAATAGAAGAAAAGTCCAGTTGATATCATTCATACAATAGGTGGTTCTGGACCTAATATATTCTGCTTACTAGCACTATATTAGTCAAATTGTTGTCACTTGTTTATTTTAAAACTTGCCTTTTTTAAGACTCTTGAGTCCTGTGATTGGAATAACATGCAGTCTCCTGTTTAGCCATTTGATGGCACTATAGAACACTTAATAACTATAAATTCCTGACATCTTATCACACAGGTATCATCTGCACTGTTTCTATTTGCCTGTTTTTAATGATTGCAATATTTCTTTTAAATGTATTCTTAATATTATACTGCCAAAATTGGAACTGCCACAAACACAAACAGCTGTTTGCTCTACTGAAACATGCCATTTTAACCCTTAGACCAAGAAGACTGTGTTACATGTTCCTGAAAGGATTATTTTTGCCTCAAAGCACCACTTTCAAGTAATGAGCTGAAGTCATTTTCTTTAATTCCCACTTTTTAGCTGCATAATTAGATACCAAATTAAACACAAAGACCTTTTTATCTGAAACTCAGCGGTTTTCTCGAGCCTCCTGAAAAATCCTGTTAAACAGACTCAGAGATTTAATTTAACGTCCTTCTTAACGCATCACTCGGTTACCGTGATGTAATTTTGGAAGATGTCATGTTTGGTTTATTTCATCTTTCAGCAAAATCCTTACAGAATATTGCATACTGTGGCAGTATACAGTTACACGGTTGCAGGATCTCAGGTTACAGTTTTTAAAAGCCATATTTTAAACCCAAGGTGAAGGTACTGGTGCTCAAAATGTAAACATTTGGATACACTCAAAAAGACCTTCTAAAAACAAAGATGAGCTAGTAATGATGTTATCATTTTCTTTTGATGAGCAATTTATGAATGTCCTGTTTATTTATTCTGCCTAGAAAGACTCGTGACTGGTTTTATGCTTGTGAACTGATAGAAGTATATTATTACATGTCTGACTGCTGTTCATTAGGCAAAAGAATAAATGGAATGGCACCAGTCTAACTGCAGTCGTGTTTCTCTGTTTGTCTACTTTGTGGAAGTGAGTTAAAAACTTGCCTTTGCTTCCTCATCCTTCATTAAAGGGGCTGTAGTCCCTCAACTGTAGCCTTTAGTCTAATGTTCACCAGGTACCGTGCACAGAAAGTGTCTGGCCTGCTCAGATTGGGTTTTCCAAACTTTTTGTCTTCAGCTGGTCATCAGTTATTGACAGTTCTTTAGTTCAAGCTAATCACATGATCTTGGTAATCCACTGAGCAAGCACCCTATTTTTAAAAACTTGCCTTCTCCCCTTTCTCACTGATCAATGGGTTATCTCATGAGATAAGTTCTAAATCCAGTTCACATTTTGTCTGCAGCTTCTCCTCCCTCTAGTATATGTACTATACATGTTTCTACACAGCAATCCTGTTCATTGTGTCTGCCAGGTCCCAAGGTGAAGAGGTGAGAGCGTCCGACTCCGATAACGGCCGTCACTGGTGCGGCATCTCCATGATCCCGACCACACCCGCCGACGCCAGCGGAGATGCCAACACAGAGCCTGGAGCTACTGTCAAATCCCTCATTAAGTCCTTTGATACTGTTGGACAGAGTGAGCACGAGCACCTCAACACATAAACACACACTTTCAGGGAATCCCATTACGCAGTGTAACCACAGAGCAGAGCAGCTGCTGAGTGGTGAATATTTCTCTGTAACGTTTACAGGCGGGCGGGACGGTCTGGTCTGAGTTGATCTCAGGCAGGTTGGAGGGTTTCCTTTTGTGTTTCAGTAAAATCAAAAGTGACGTACGTACGGCAACTGACGAGGAAGCGTTTTCATTAAGGGCTATAGTTACAGCTGCGTTGCGGAGATGGTGGTTCTCGTTACATTTGTTCAGAAACTTCAATTTGGAGCATAAATTTTACAGGTACAAAAGGAAAGTTCCAGAATATTTGGTTTATTTTGTCTTTGAACAAAGGCGGTTTCTCATTTACTGAAACAAGTTAGACTTCTAAAAATAGTTGGTAAACACCAGAACCTTTCCTGAAATAAAATATACTATTAAATTCATAAATATCAGAAATGAAAAAGAGTCCAACCATAAATAAACATGAAACGTGGGCATTTGTTTAATCTCGATGCTACAAACACTTTTTGATATTTGGTGCTTTTGGACTTTCTTAAGATTTCTGTGTCATTTTGCCCCTCATTAAAATTACTGCTTAGATTATCTTATCCTCTACAAAGATGGGGGAAAAGTATAAATACAGAGACTTTACACTACTTGCACTTCATGTATAATATACTCAAGGCTCTTCTGAATTCACTGGTTGCATGACTTGGTGTTTCAGATGGACCAGGTCACACAGTTCAAATGCATTCCTCCACAAGAAGCCCACTGAGTGGGATCCCTGTGCGCACTGCACCTGCTGCTGCCGTCTCCCCTATCCAGGTATACTCCCCGTTTCCCTTTAGACTTCAAATATCGGCTTCCTGTAAGTGGAACTTCTTCAGATGACTGTTTTATCTTCTTTTAGAGACACTCGCACATAAAGCCACTGTCAAAGACACTGGAGAAAAGAATTAATCACGGAGAATTCTCCCATCCTCATGGTATGTAAAACAGAAAAGATTTAGGTCATAGTGTAATAGTATAATAGTGCAATCAAATATCCATATTTCCTTTTAACTGCCATACAGGAGCAAATGATGGTTTTTAGCTAAAGTCCACTGTGTCCTCATTGCAAACCTAATGAATGGTAATAATGACGTACAAACATCCGATTACTCTGGGTTTGGTGGAAAATTTTATGATTCTTTTCCTTAGAAACAATGCTGTAAAATTTGTGCCCGACTCTTAAAATATCAGCATCTGCATTCAGCAGGTGTTCCTGTTTCATCCCTGAGGAGTCATTTGGAAAACACACATTGACTTTAGAATCAAATGGGGAATTTTTAAAAATGTTCTATTGCAGCAAATCCAGATTATTTAGATTTCACTGCTCATCATATTCAATTATGTCCTGGTACAGATAGTGGGTACTGCAGTAGTTCTAGCAACACAAACACCTTGTAGCATAGCGTGACTTCCCACTTCTGCAGAATCCTTTGTTACAGCAAGTCTTAAAACTGAACACACGAATGTGATTTCCCTTTCCCTTTGTTCCACTGCCTTTCATGCCCTGTTATATTTTTGCTTGTCAAATGTACTTCATATTTTGATCCCTTCATTTGTGACTCTCTCTGTTCATTCCCCTCTTTTGTCTTTCCTCTCCTACACACTTTAATTCCCCAGACAAATTGGTGAGCTGCAGGGAAGACCTGAAACCTAACAGCCTTATGAGGAAGAGCCCTTCTCTGGAGTCTGTAATCAAAACCTCTGCTTCGCTCAGCAGCCGCACTGCATCCTTCAGCTACAACCGAGGAAGCAGCAAGCTCAGGTGAGCTTACCTAATTGCATTTTTATCAAGCACGTCACTCTGAGATAAACCCGCTGCTTTAACTTCACTGATTTGAACTTGGAGCTGGTGATTTAATCATAGACTGAAAACGTGCAGTTGTTTCATTCAGCTTAGGAGTCATAAACATCTTTGACTTATGACTTTACTGCATGCGCTATCAGGATTGGCTTTATTTGACATGCAAACTGAATATCTGGGTTTGCTCTGGGTTTATACTTTCTTATGCAAACATTGTTCACTGTCACAAAGCAAACACGTGAATAAGTTAAACTCTGACTGAGGCTTTAAAGACGATAACACAGCCACTGGTGTGATGAGAAATCTTCATTGACAGTTAATAACACAAGTTTTATATAGTTTTTTAAATGCAGCCTCAGAATTCAGAATAGGGTGCATGAATCGGAGGGGTTTTACAGATATAAGATCAGTACTGTTGTATTTCTGCATTTTAAACTTCCATAGTCTTAGTCAAAGGTTTCTGTGTTACTGTAACTGCACTAAAATTCACCTTTAGAGAATTCTGGAGTTTCTGAATTTTTATTACCAGCGGTGTTTATTTGACACAGGTGATCCGTACACAGTAGCTGGAGCGTTGGCTTATCAGAACTGGAAGAGAGGCAAATGTTAAACAAACATCCTTTATTACTCTTTTTACCAGTGCAGACAACTCCTGCCTGTATACACTCACAATCACATCTAATGTAGGTGTTACAGTGAAACCACAAAGTTGGTTTAAGCAAAGAAATACTTGGCCAAAACACTGGACACCACCCTTAGCTTCAGTCAACACACTGTTGACGTTAATAAACACCATCATTTATCTAGAAACTCAGAAACCTGTCTGTCCAGCCTCTCCACATCCTCATCTGGTATCGTGACTTTGTGCAGCTCTCTGCTCTTCACCATCTGTATTTACAGTATTATTAGTGCTACCAAGAATAAATTTTCCACCATCACATGCAGCCCACACAGATAATTGGCTTTCTTTTCCCCAGTGTAGCCTATCTTTTCTCAGCATATTTTCATTCTTGACATTATTAATGTAAATGCTTGTGAATGAGTTGCAGGCGTTCTCAGAGAGGAGATACTGTAAGGGGCTGTCTGCTTCCATGTTTGGTATTTTTAAGGCTCATGATAAAGCTGCCGTATCACTGATGATAAATGCAGATACTCTCCCCACTGCAATGTATGTTTGGACAGCATCTTATTCCTTCTGGCTTTATGGTGCCTCAAACAGAGAAATAATGAATTCAGCAGCAGAGCTGCAATGACGTGTGAAATATTTACTATGCTCAGAGCAATGACCGTGTCTCATGGTCTTCCCATGGCCTCAGCTCCAGCACAAACCCTAGGGAGAAGCCCCTCTTAATAATACTGCAGATAGGCATTTATCCAATCTTTTGTACCATTTACTAATTTTTCTTTTTTTCTACAGAAATGCAGTGAGTAATCTGTGTGTCAGTATTTCATGGAGATATTGGATGAAAAGTAAAATGGGTGCCACTAAAAAAAAAAAAAACTGTGCTAAAGGTTTACATCCTGACACTTAAAGTCAGAGTGGATGCTGGAGTCACGCCAAAGTAATCCTGAGCCAACTCCGAACTCCAACACAAATATACTGAACACCAAAGAAGCTTCAGTCTTGTAGTGATAATGAAAAACTGGATGTCCTGGAATTCGGAAGGGAGCTTTCAGAGAGGGAACATTTGGAACAACTATGTAGAAAACGAGAATATCAAAGAAAGAAAAAAGATTCATTTAACTTTTTAAGTACTGAAGCAGATTTTCATTTTCCATAATGGTATACTATGCAGGTCACTGTACACTGTGATCCTGGAGGCAAGTTCATTTTTAGCTCTAGTTAATATTAAACAGCCTTCTGTGTTATTTAAAGATGACCTACCCTTTTGTAACTTTCCTGAACTGAAACATTACATCTACAGAATAATAAGAATATTAGATTTTAGGTACCCAAAGCATGCATATGAGAAATCTGGACCACTTATGAACATATCCTCCAGATGACTTTCTGCAAGTGTGCCCCCACCCCACCCAAAATCTCTCTCTGTGATTGTGGTTCGTGTTTCCCCTTGTGACAGTGTGGAAAGAAAGGACCCCTTGGCTGCACTGGCTCGGGAGTATGGAGGATCTAAGAGAAACGCTCTACTGAAGTGGTGCCAGAAGAAAACAGAAGGCTATCCGGTAGGGATCACAGGCCAGAGACCTCTCTCAGACACAGGACGAGCTCCATTCACTTTCACCCACTGCTCTTCTCTGCATCTTTGTCTGACAGTTTTATTTCAGTGTTTCACTATTCTGGCTTTTATTTAAAGGTGAGATGACAGCCTCCCCCCACACCCCCACCCCAGCCCCTTTATATTGCATGGATGTTGTATTGGTTAGTCTGCCCTCAGGTTCAGTAGCTATTTCTTTTTTTATTTTTCTGGCATGAGTGATGTGCTGGACTGTAATGGCACATTATTCCTCCTGTCATCTCAGTGGGGATATGAAATCACTGTGGCACAGCAGTAATGGAAACAATGAAGCACCAGTTTTACAGACACACTGGATTTATACCTGGGTGTATTTTTATAGCCTGCATTGTTTTTCTGCATGCCCGATTTTTTTTTTTAAATGTTGTTGTGCTCCCAGTTGTGTTACCTGGGTTCCATGAAACCTAATGCTAACACGCTCCCCTAATGCCCAGTTTAAAGAGCCTATTAAGTCCAGTGGGATTAAGATTTACCTCTGTAACCACTGTATGTTTGTGCCAGCATGTAAAACTCTATACAGGGAGACTGGTTGCAGACTGCAAACACAGGTTTAGGAGAAAGAGCAGTTATTTCATTCTCAGCCTTGTGATAGAAATTATAGATGTAACTGACTCTGTGTGGTTTGGGGTGAGTCCAATAGCACGTAGCTCTGGCTTGACTAAGTATGAAAAGGCACAGATGATAATAACTGCTAAAAATAAACCCAGCTGTCACAGTGATAAATAGTGAATTATTGGATGAGTTGTCAGATCAATAGTTCCATTTCACAAGGACAGTGGTGCTCAGTGAACTTTGACCCCCCCCCCTTTCTTATGAGAACGGGTGCTTGATGGCCACAGCGGTGCATGTTTTGGTGAAACACGCTCAGCAGATCTTCTGTGATGGAAACAGTTGACTTCATGAGATAAAACTGACAATCTGTCTCATAAAATGCTGGTCCTGAACACGGGCTGCCTGGCTCAAATTGTTTAGACTGTTTTTAGATCTGTGGACAGTGGAAGCGTGTTCAAAGACTCCCTCTTGTAGTGGAAGGTCACCAGTGTAGCATTCATTAATGCCACAGTTTTCCCACTCAGCTGGATGCTCATTAAAAAGTAGTTTCCTCTGCAGCTATAATACACTGGAAATCTTTTAACATGGGATTAAAAAGCTAAGCTAAACAAGTCCAACCGGGCTACGTCTTCAGGAGGTCTATTTTCTCCTGTGCCCATACTGATGAATGGGTGATAGGGGCACATAACAGTCTCACAATCTCTTTTTGGGTGTAGTTTTATCCAGAAAAACGTTTCACGTGTTTCACATGTAAGACGTGTTGGTACCAAGTAATTCGCATCTTTAGCTGTCACATAAATCTAGTGGAGTGAAATGGACAATATTTCCCTCTGAAATATTCTGATTTAAAAAAAAACAAAATGAACTAAATTAAACTGTTCAGTTCGGTGCAACATTAAAACCCCTTTACGGAGCCTCATTCCCACTGCTTTGGATTTAACTATGGGACATTATGAGCCGCTCTCACAAAGGGCTCAGTAACACCGTGTGATTATTTGCAAGTATCAGGAATGCATTAAGAAGATTTGGCTTCTAGGAACATTTCAGTCTTTGGTATAATCACTTCCCTCCTGGAGCAACTGTTCTCGGTTTGAGCTGCGGTCCCTTCGTGCCTCTGCATTTTCTCCATGTGTGCCATGTGCATGGCCTGTAATTGGATTTAGTACCGGGCCATTAATTTGGCAGTTAACCTTAAACATGTTTACTTTTAGAACAAGTGTGACTGCTCCGTAACCTACAGCCGCAAGGTCATTTCTGTTTGTACATCTCATCAATATCTGTTAACTTGTACCAATGTTTTGTTTATTTAAAGGAGAAAAAGAACGTGTTTTCACATCTGACCATCAAACAGAAGTGTCCAAAGAATGCTGCACAGCACAACAAGAACAAAGAGAAGCAGATCAGTTTAACACTCATTTATCTACGATGTTAGGCTGATTAAGAGGTCCTCATCTACAGGAGGATCTCCCAAATATTTTGCAGATTTGGTGTTAAACTTATTTTTCCCTCTCTGCAGGGATGATCGGCAAAAATTTATGAGAACTGCTGTTATTTCCCCTTTTCCTTCTTCTGCTGAATTCCACTACCACCCACAGGGATTTCTGGTTTCACGGATGTCCTGTATGTTTATGTTTGTGTGTGTGTGTGTGTGTGTGAGTGTGTGAGAGAGAGAGAGAGAGAGAGAGAGACATACTGTATTGGGCTTGAGCAACAGTTACAGTGGTGAGTAAACTGCACCACAGCTTGTGACCCCCTGCCTGAGTCCTGTGGTGGGCTGAGAAAAAATATTATTGTCACAGGATGTGTTGAGCTTTGGACGTCTGAAAGGTCAGCCTGCTTCAGTCCCGGTCCACATGGAGGGCACTAATTACAGGCCTAATGTCTGAGAGACACTGACTGACATGCCACACAGTATGTCCCTCCAGGATGGAAAAGGGACCAGCGCCAGAACAGCAACCGCATTCAGGTGTCTCTCTCTGTCAGGCTCGTGCTGTGCTCTGATAAAGGTTAGTGAGGTTTAGTGTTATCAGTACATCCACATGCACTTTGTGGTCACTCTCCTTTCTGCTGTGGCCTAAGGTCAGAGAGGTAATCCCTCAACACTAATTGGCTCTTTAGTATAGCGTCAGCGAGTTGTAATTTGTTCTTGGCCTCTTCAGGCTACATAATTAATGGTCACTTTGAAGAGGCGGCTTTCACTGGCACTTTTTGCTTTCCTTTGCCTCTCTGGCTCAGAGTGGCGGAGTCAGGAAACAAGCTCTTATATCATGCTCATCTGCCACTGCAGAGCCAGAAAAGATGCTGTGCAAGATGGAGACAAAGCTGGTGGGAGGGTCAGCCCCATGCAAGTTATTATTACAGTCCTATTGTTGGCAGACGTTTTGGTCAAACAACAGCCTAATTAAAGGGAAACAGAAAAGAGGAGCTATTGTAAGCATGCTGAGAGATTATTTGATGTTTTATAGTGCCTGAGAGCACAATAAGTCTGTGATTGTTTCATTTGTTTGGGTTCTTCATGCTTCTCTGCTTTATTTCATAGAGATGGCTCAAAAACAGTGAGTTATCATAAATCAGATGTATGTGCGTCCGTGCATTCATTACGTGACGGTGCATTGTTGTCAACACATGTTTGCCAGATGATGTCTCTGAACAGACTGTGATGGTAAATAGAGTTGGGGGGGGGGACTCCAAATTACATGCATGTAAACACGCAAGAACTGAGTATAATAGCCGTCCTATCACCATGGAGAAGCACTTTTGAACGCCTTAGGGAGAATGTAATGTGAGAAGGGGTGTATTTACCCACCAGTTGCTTCCATACCCGTTTAACGCAGAGTATCCTTAGAGCAGCTGAAAGGCTGGCCTGCGTTAAAACTCTCAGGGGAGGATGAGGTGTGAGCCCAGCCAGACTCTGTCACACCTAAAATGTCAGATTCTGGGAAGCACAGATCAATCAGAGAAGACCTTAAGCTTGCTCTGATTGACTCTGCCCTATGGGAGAGACCAAAGAGGCCTCTCACAGGAAATTAGTATTCGCAAGGGATCCTGTCCACATCAGCACTGGACTGGACACAGACTTGAAACACAAGACTGCTTTTATACAACTTCTGTTGCACTGGTTTTCAAGGCAGTTTGTTAGATCAGACTCAAAGGTGCAAGTTGTTGTTCAGGAACCACTCAGCCTGAAACTGGCTGTTTTGTGCTTACTGTGTGTGTGTGTGTGGGGGGGGGGTCTTTATATCACTAAAGTTATTATTGCAGTTGAACAGCAAACAAGCCACAAGGTTCGCACATCAATCCGGACAATTTACATGTCTGATTCGATCAAAAATGTTAAATCCTAAAACCTATCTGGTATTGAAAAGTAAGATGTCTACTTGTAGTCTTTTTTTGGCCTTGTTCAGTAAGCGAAAAGCCTTTCTTGAACATTTGTATATTTATCAGGCTCTTTGATGTCTTAATTTAGGATAACTCCGGACACTTTTGAAACTTTTTTTTTCTCAATTAACCATAGAAGCCAAACAAAAATAAATGCGCTGTTTGTTCAAGATGGAAACAATGACCAAAGGGTTGTGAACATTAGGCTCAGCTTGACCTGACAGAGCACAGCTTATCCGGCCTCGTCTGGGAAACTCACACACGCAGAAAACCATTGAAAGACAGGAATGGACCCCCCAGGAGAGTGCAGAATGAAGGTCCGACATCGAGGAGAGGAAGAGGATAGGAGTAGACATTATTCTATAAATGTAGGATTAACTGTACCTGTGAGTGAGATCATGATTGTAAAATAGCAGATTACAGGTAATTATACAGGATTTGTCTAAAGTATTTTAATACATGTGATGTCTAATGTGAGGAGAAAGAAAGCCTTCAGGCTGTCTGGGTTCAAGTGCGTTAAAAAAAACACTGAGTAGCTTTTGGCATCTGGTGTTAAGTGCTTGTGCTAAGTGGTTATTAGATTCACTTGGCTTGCTGTCAGTGTAGAGCTAAGCATTCTTAGCAGAACAATGAAAGGAAATGATGAGATGTCAAATTAAAGGATCACTGTGACATATTGCGAAATATGTTTTATTTTTTTTAATCAGGTGAGAAAACAGAGTAGAAGAAGGGGTCAGAAATGTCCACAGATTCTGAGGCAGGGGTCCACATAGAGTGACAAATATGCAAATCATTACACTGTCATTAAAGTAATAAAATAATAAATACTATAGATTGAATGATTCCACCAAGCACCAGGCTTGGATGTTTTCTTTTCTGGGTTAAATCTGGGCAGCCTGTCATGAAAAGAAGTCGCTTTTTGTCTAAATTTTGTTGAAAAATGACAAATGGCCACCACATTAAGGCTAAAATCTATTTAAATTTGTTTCAAACATGAAAATTTAACTGGAAACTAGATCATAACTAATCATTGTTATCAGACCCAACTACAGTGTAACTATTCCAAGCAGGCAGACTGGTATTACTGAATACAAAAAAACCCAAACAGCATATGTATACATTTATATCGGATATATCTGCATGTAAATCACGCTTCTCATGGGGTTATGTCTCACTGTGTGTTGCATGCTGGGCTTATTTGCACAGGCTCCTGCCAGTCAGAGGTATTGCTCCCGCATGCTATAGAGCAGCACAGTGGAGCAATGTAGGCAAGAAGGGTTTGGGTTTAAATCTGTTTGCCATCTGAAGAGTTTGGGCAGCATGGTGGCATGGTGGTTAGCACTGCTGCCTCACAGCTGGAATGACATCTAGAGGCCTGGGTTTGATTCCACCTTGGCCCGGGCCTCTCTATCGCTGGGTGGAGTTTGTATGCTCTCCCCGTGTCTGCGTGGGGTTCCTCCGGGTACTCTGGTTTCCTCCCACAGTCCAAAGACATGCAGTTACTGGGGTTAGGTTAACTGGTCACTCTAAATTGCCCATAGTGTGAATGCTTGTCTGTGTCTCTGTGTTGACCCTGCGACAGGCTGGCGACCTGTCCAGGGCGTACCCTGCCTCTCACCCTTTGTCAGCTGGGATAGGCACCAGCCCCCCCCCCCCAATGACCCTGAACAGGATAAGCGGAAGAGAATGGATGGATGGATCTGAAGAGTTTGTTGAGAAGGAATGGAGGAGATGTTTCTCTTTTTAAAACAAAATCTCAACATTGTGTTTTTAACGTCTTTTTCAAGCTTTCCTGGTTGGGATTTGGAACAGCTAAATCAGATGTGCTGTTCAGTCTAAACTGCATAGTAACTGGCACCTTAGACTAGATCACAAAATATCTATTTGCAGGCAACTCATAATAGGCAGATCTATTATAAATCATGGATTCAGTTTGACCTTCTGTTCTGCTCCCTGCTCTTTAATCCCCATATAGAAACGCCTAATGAAATCAGCAGGCTGGGTCTGTGGAGAGCTGTAGAGAACTTTCCTGTTACTGCTTACTTTATCTCCATGGTCCCACCTGCCTGGGATTTCCGCCCATCAGCGCTCACAAGTATGATTCATTGCAAGCTTCATTAACCCTGTGAAGTCTGAACCATGAAGTTGTCAGAAAATTCAATTTCTTTGAAAATGGAGTGTTTATTGAACCTTCTGATAGATGATATGAGTTTTAATTTGTATCATATTTGCTACATCTGGCATTTTTATTTTATTTTGTTTGCAATTTATCGCTTAAAAATTTGTTGTTGTTTTTTTTTCGAGGGGAAGAAATGAAACTGATGATGTAGAAGTCTCAAAAACTGTGATCATCTTTAAAGGGTTAAGATGTTCTGCTTCTCTCTCTCCTTTCTTTGTTCATTTCTCATGTGTGTTCTCATTTTTGCTTTTATCTCATTCATGTTTATTTTGATAGGTTGGGTGCATTCTTGCTGCCCTGTTCATTCATTTGAGGTGAAATGTCAGGAGGAGACTCTCCAGCGTGATATTTCCTACTTGGCTTTGTACCAAACTGTGTGTTTGATATGTACTCTATGTATCTGTGTCATAGCATAGGTATGCTCTATCACTCCCTCCGGGCCTGCTTGCTGCATGTTGGGTTGTGCTCTTTTCACTTTCTTAATCTGTGACTAAGGGCTCAAAATTGCAATAATGCCATATCTGAAATCTGAGTGTGAGCTGCCGTGACAGCATGACACCAGGGTCGTATCATCCACATGTGGCAGCAGAGCGCACACCCCTTCCTTCTCTCTCTGCTGTGTTAATCACCGTCTGTGTGCTGTTCATCCGGCCAGCTCGCGTCGTGGTTGGTTTACAGCAGGAAGCACGTGTCACCTAGGCTGGACGTGACATGTCCTTGACCTTTAATGTCCACTGCAATTACTCAAAGGTCTTGAAGTATTATTAGATTGTTTGTTTATGGACATGAAGAAAAAAATCCTCATTGATCTTTTTTTGTGACTGTTTTGCCAAAATATTATCACATTTTGCAGAATTTAAAATTTAAAACTTTACATATTTTGTTCTTAAATATACAAACGCACTACTTGTACACTAGTTGTGCCAGTTAAACAATTTTCTGCAGTAGCAGCACAGGCGCTCAGTTTTATTTTTGTTTTTGTTTTAATGCTGTTTGTGCTCCATTAAAAGTCTGTAAGCCATTCAAGTGTTCATAAGAATAAATGTTGGTGTGGCATGGCTCTGTCACCATGTTTTATCTATTAATGCTCTTACTATCTGCATCCACTAAAGCAGTATGTGTTCTGCTTTTTTGTTTCTCTGTACAGGCCCCTGGTTCTCTCTCCTACTCTTTCTCTGAGCCCTAAAAAGCGACGGTTCTGCCTTTTGTGCAGAGCGAGACGCTTCCTGCCGCTTGATGCTGTGTTTGCTTTTCTGATCCGGCTCCCAGAGAGCTGTTGTTGTCTGCTGCTGGTTTAGCATTCACGCCTGTCCCTTCTTTCCACCCTGAACGAACTCCAGCACCCACCCTGAACTCAGACATACCTACAGCACCAGCTCTGGGCTGGGTTAAAATGGGTTCTCCGACACCCAGACACACACTCTCACACATGCACAATCTGCCCTCTGCAGTCCTTTCTTATCAGCTTATTTGTCAGTGTCCATCTTCGTCCTGGAGTCTGTGTGTGTGTGTTGTATGTTTGCACATACAGTAGGACACACACACACACAGAGTGATTAGTGGTGCTGCTGAGCCAGCTACAAGAGGGAACGGGAAGCTGTGAGAGGAATGTAGTTTGACATGAGTGCACAGATCTGCCCTTCACATGCAACAGGCACGCAGTGAAGAAAGAGCCGGTGCATCCTCACTGTCACTGTCAGTTCACGAACATGTCACTGTTAATTAATAATACTTGCTAAGGATTATCAAGGAGGTTTTAAAAGTGTATAATGAAAGGAAAGTCCTTGAAAAATGTTTGCATCGTGCGATTGCTTTCCTTGAATGTGAACAAAGCCTGAGCTCAGGACTTCCTGTTTGGATTGATTGAGATGGAGCTGGTCCTTTAGAACTCATTGTGACCACAAATGTTTTGCAGCTTTGCTTGATGACTCAAGATGGGAAACAAAAAACACACTTTTATTCTCCATGCATAAGTGCGTAAGTCATTAGTATTATCAACTTCTTACTGACATCATTTTCCACAACTGAGAGTCAGCACTTATGCTGGCAGCTCTCTGTGAGGCTGTGCTGTGTGCTGAGTGCTAATGGACAGGACTGTAGAAGAGCATCAACCCAGCAGCACAACCAATCAGGAACAGGGGAGAGCACTGGCAGAAGCCTACAATAACCGCATGTGCACGTTTCTGACCTTGCTGTCAGAAAGAGACTACATGAGTGTGGCACAGGGGCTCGACATCTTTTAGTGGGACTTGTGCTCACAGTCCAGCACTGTCCAACACCAGAACTAGCCAGTCTGCCACTGGCAGCTGTTCCCTTTACAGATGAGAGAAGGTTCACACTGATCATGTGACATGACACATGTGAAAGAGTCTGGTGACAGTGCCTGCAGCACCAGCATGACCAGTTTGAGAGTGGTTTAGTGATAGTCTAGGGAGGCATATTTCTGGAGGGTTTCACAGACTTCTATGTGCTAGCCAACACTACCCTGACTGCTATGTGCCCGGGTGAAATCCTCAGAGACATTGTCAGAACTTATGCTGGTACATTGCAATATCTGGCTCATATGACCAGAATGTGTCGCCAGTTCCAGGATGAACATGATTTTGATGCCATTGACGGGCCCTCACATTCTCTACAGGCTATCCAGGAGCTCACCGATGCTCTGATCCAGAGGAGATTTGACTGTTTTCTCTGTTACAGCGTTAGTGTTTTTTGCCTTACAGTCTGCCAATGCCCATCCATGTGTGGCATTGACACCAAGCCTCGTAAGCCTAAGATTAAACCTCACAACCGACTGCCAAATTTTTACCTAAACTTTAATTCCAGATTTAACCCTGAAAACTGAGTCTCAACTGTGAAACTGGACTTGAAGGGATGTGAAAAAAAAGCGCGCAGATGGTTTTCTGCCTCATGTAATTTGAAGGAGCTGTTCCAAGAAAGCTGCAACCACAATCTCCCTGCTCTGCACAACCACGTGTTACACTCACACACACGCGTTCAGTGACTGTAACCATATAGCTGTCCTCCTTTCAAAACAGGAACTTTATTATTGCCTGTATGTGATTGTTTAAGGGGACATCTGTAAACTGCAGCTATAAAACATCGCTCATGCTCTCCTGCACTTGTTTAACTATAGAGACATTTTCATAGCAGTAAAACAGCATCATCCACCACATTACACATGTGTAAATGTCAACATCACAACCCAGCATAGCACAGCTCATCGCTCTCTCTTATAGTTGGTTTAGCCTATCACCCTGAAACTACAGCTGGTTTTAAGTTGAGCTAACTGGCATCCACAAACACAAAGCAGACAAGTGAGCACTCGTCAACAATTCTTAGAAACTCAGAGGATATTGATGTCTGCAGTGACTTAGAGTTGTGATTTTGAATTTCTGTCCTCTGGACCCAGAGTTGTTGTTTTTCTGTCCTATCAGGTAGTTAATTACATTCACCTGGCGTCACATGTATGGATCACTCACTGATTCGATTTGTAGAATGAAAATCAGCAGCGCTCAGGCCCTCAGGGAAAGGATTGAAGACCGCTGGCTTAAAGCAACAGTAAACAAATACATGTCAGATCTTTAGCATCTCCCTGGAGCTAATGCCGTGTTTACAGATGCGCTGATGTACCCAAAGATCTTTGATGCAGTTTTTATCCCAAACACATTCCCTTCAGTCAATCAAACTGCATTCGTATGGCACTTTCTGTGCAGGTAATGCAGGTCAAAGTGCTTACATGTGACTAACAGTTTTATCCAACACAAGACTGTAAAACTGCCTCTATTATAATCATTGTTGTAGCTTCTGATTTCTGAAGTATACAGTGCACATTAGGCCACACTCCTATAATAGCATAAAAATATGTTTTGTATTGCAATACCACAGATATGATCCATCCAAATAAATTATCCCATGTGTAAATATTGCATCTACCTCTTTTCTGACAGCTGGCTTCTCGCTCCATGTTCAGTTATTTGTATCATACAGTCCAGTTTTATTATAAAATGACCCTTTAGTACCTCCATAGAAGTAATAAATAAACTTTGGTAACACTTATCAAATCATGATCCCATATGTAGTTCATTTTCCCATTCTCTGTCTTAATCGCCTATCCAGTCCAGAGTAAGGGGGTGGGGGGTGGAGCCTATCCCAGCTGTTAGTGGGTGAAAGTTCGGGTACACCACAAACAAGTAGTCAGTCCATCACAGGGCTGCTTAACTGTCCCATACTTTAAAATCCACTGTCCACTACTTTAGTTTATGGCCAGGTGCAGGGGAACTACTGACACTCCCATTCTCCTTAGCTGTGCTTTGTGCTGCTACAAAACACTACAACATGTGAACTTTAGAGCTCTTAAACAATAGTATGTTAGCGCCGTAATTGGAACCTGCTGTTAATCTTGTCAGTGTCAGCTGTCAATGTGGGATCTGTAAATTTCATATGTTAAAACAAAATGTATACATATCTAATTTTAGGACTCTATTTCCACCTTAAGGAGACGACTCTGGATCAAAATCCTAGAAATTTCCCAGATTTAATATCTGAAGAGATACAAATATGGGAGGAATGTGGAGGCTGAAGAAGCCTAACACGTACCAATGACTCAGGAGAGCCTCCTTTACTGTGAGCCCCGTTATGAGAGAGATGAAACAGGAAGACTGTAAATAACTTATCTGTTATACAGAGAGTCTGCAGCCTCCAAACAATGGCCCAGAGGAAGCGTGTCCTCCAAGCACCTCTCCTGTTATCATAGCCTGAATATGCTGTATACTCTGTGCCTGAGGTGACGATGCTCTGCAAATCACATAACCAAAACTAAACAAACTGGACGTGCTGCTATGCATGTCCTTCAGTCAGAGGAGATCAGAGATAGCATTGTTGTTTTAAAGGGTTTCAAGGAAGAAGAAGAACACCCATGACTGGAAAACTGACCAGTCTTTCATGGATTCTGAAAGACCCGGAACAGCAGATAATTTAATAATTTCAACTGTTTTTCCTGTGATTTTGCAATTTAATGGATTTCTTTCTCACAGCCTGTTCATGTTTTCAACAGGCTATTAGGGCATCCAGCCAAATTATGCACACTTTATACTGATTGACATTATTTAATGTGGATTTCTGTTCAATTAATTCCTTTTTTTTGTGCCTCCTTTTCTTTTTCTTTTTTTCCTTGTTCCAACAGAATATTGATGTGACTAACTTCAGCAGCAGTTGGAGTGATGGCCTGGCTTTCTGTGCCCTGCTGCACACATATCTGCCTGCCCACATCCCTTACCAGGAACTCATCAGTCAAGATAAGGTACAGGAACATTGAGCACGCGCACACACACACACACACACACACACACATACACAGAGAAATGAAGTATTTAACATACAGTTCAGTGGCTCATCAGCAGGTAACCATGTACGCAAATGAAACTCACTGGAAATCATTGTATTTATAAAACAGATGCAGGTGCACAATATGAATGCCATTTATGGTACTGTGCAAAAGTCTTGAGCTTCTCCTCAACTCCATATATTTTGCTTTAAGGGACCAGACTTACCTGTAATTTTATTAAGTATTGCTCCAGGATTTCTGAAGGTCTTTCAAAGTTTTTCTTTGGACATTGGCTACTTTTTCACTCATTTGCAGTCCCGTCCATACCTGATTTTTCTTTTTTTTTCATTGATAAGCCACCTAACAGTGAACAGTGAATCATTCAAGCATAATAAAGGCACCTAACGTAAAGGATGAATCAGTGTTGTGTCTACACATAGCAGACAGTTTAGCAAAGAGCACATTTTAAATTGGATCTTTGTTACCAGCAACCTGTCACAAAAACGCATCATTTGTTCCCATTTCTTTAGTAAAATCAACAAAAAATGCCAAAGATAATAAAGTTTGACAGGCACAGAATAATATTTTTGGACCAACAATGTGATTCCCAAAAAGCTAATAATTGAAAACGTGTGCAGTATGTCCTTAAAAGTCAAGGACAAAAGAAGAAGAGGCCAATAAAACAATGTATAGCAGATGAACAACAGCTGAAAGTCATGCCCTTAAGAAATATTAACAATCCAGCAAAGACCTGAGAGGATGCCTCTGAGCCTTCGGCTGATCCATCTGCTGTTCACTGAAGCCTCATCAAAAATGGTCTCAGTGGAAGGGCGACTGTCAAAAAGCCATTCTTAAGGAAGGAAACCCAGGAAAGAAGAGTGAAGTATTCCAAATTACACAAGAACTGGACTGAAAATCAGTGGCATCAGGTCTGATGGAGTGATGAATCCAAATTTGGACTTTTTGGTTCAAATCATCATCAGAGGAGTTCAGGAGAGGTACAACAGTGAGTGTCTGCAGCCATCTAGTAACCGAAGGTGGAGACTCATGGTTTGGGGCTGCATTTCAGTGTTGAGGATGCTTATCAAAATTGATGGAGTTATGAATGCATAAAAGTGCAGTCAGATTTTGATCCACCATGTAATACCATCAACTTCATTTCTCAGCGTGACAATAATCCCAAACACACTGCCGGTGCAGTAAAAGCATACCTGCATAGAAAAACGCACAATAGATTCACTGTCAGTCATGGATTGGCCTCCCCAGAGCCCGGACCTCAGCATTATTGAAGCAGTGTGGGATCATCTGGACAGCAGCGCTTGGAAGTCACAGAAGTACAAATACTTCTTTACTGTACTTAAGTAGATTTTTTTTAGGCATCTATACTTTCCTTGAGTATTTATTTTTCTGACAACTTTTTAATTTTACTCACTACAGAAATATCTTTACTTTCAACTCCTTATATTTTCAAAAGAGATTCGTTACTTTAGGTTTAACGTCTAAGGGAAGTTTTTATTTCCAGTAGCTGCACCTTCAAACATCAAACCAATCTGAGACTAAATGAAGGAACCATAACACACAAAAGCCAGTCCTACTGGAGTAGCCTCTGTCACCAGGGCTTATTGCATACGTGAAATGATTAAAAAAAAAAAAGGCAAAACTGTATAATTTATGCATCATTTATAGCGCTGTACTCAGGGGTTACAGTGGCCTGGACCGAGTGCACACAGTCAGCTGATACCCTTCTATGCATTCTACTGGCAGCACATGTAGAGCATGCTAATTAAGCTGTTTTATCCTCGAAACAGCTGCTGCATACCTGCAAGCTGCTTTGCAACCCAGCTCCACCCGAGCTCCTGCATTTATGTTGCATCTGACTATCAGTGTCACATCTATTGTCACTGATGCCTGCTCTCTTCTGTGATGGGTCCTCCTGCTGCTCTCCCACCTTTGGCTTTCCGTGGACACTATGTTGCCAAAAGTATTCACTCACCTATCCAAATCATTGAATTCAGGTGTTCCAGTCATTTCCATGGCCACAGGGGAACAAACCAAGCACCTAGGCATGCAGACTGCTTCTACAAACATTTGTGAAAGAATAGGTTGCTCTCAGGAGCTCACTGAATTCCAGCGTGGTACCGTGATAGGATGTGCAAGGCCAGTCATAAAATTTCTTCACTACTAAATAGCCACGAAGTGGTAGGCCACGTAAAAAGACAGAGAGGAGTCAGCGGATACTGATGTACATCATTTATGGGAACAGCTTGGGGATGGCCCCTTCCTGTTCCAACATGACTGCACACCAGTGCACAAAGCAGGTCCATAAAGACATGGATGAGGGAGTTTGGTGTGGAAGAACTTGATTGGCCTGTTGAGTCCTGACCTCAACCTGATAGAACACCTTTGGGATGAATTAGAGCGGAGAATGTGAGCCAGACCTTCTCCTCCAATATCAGTGACCTCACAAATGTCCTTCTGGAAGAATTGCGGAAAGCCTTCCCAGAAGAATTGAAGCTGTTATAGCTGCAAAGGGTGGGCCGACATAATATTATACCCTATAGATTTAGAATGGGATGTTATTCAAGCTCATATGTGTGTGAAGGCAGATGAGCGAATACTTTTAGCAGTATAATACAATTAAATGGAAGTTCAGGAAGGGCCCATAACAGAGCGAATCGCCTAATATAACTCACTGCAGAAAAAAAATCTTCTTTTGGCTGTTGTGGTTCTGACTAAAGTGCATTCTATGACTTCATTACCATTTCAAAACAATTATAAAATGCAGTTTTTAGTTTCCTCTTTTGCTATTTCAAAAAGCATGCTGGCACACTCAGCTGTCCAAAGTTTAGAAAAGCCTGTCGCTGCCAAATACATGACCATGTCTAAGCTAATTTGTATATAGCAGACAGAAATATACTGATCCTGACTTATTTATATATTTGTTACCCGTTTTACTATTTTAGGAGCTGTTCCTTTACCTTTATGTATTAATACAAAAAAATAAAGGGAACACTTAAACAACACAATATAACTCCAAGTAAATCAAACTTCTGTGAAATCAAACTGTCCACTTAGGAAGCAACACTGATTGACAATCAATTCCACATGCTGTTGTGCAAATGGAATAGACAACAGGTGGAAATTATTGGCAATTAGGAAGACACACTCAATAAAGGAGTGGATCTGCAGGTGGAGACCACAGACCACTTCTCAGTACCTATGCTTTCTGGCTGATGTTTTGGTCACTTTTGAATGTTGGTGGTGCTTTCACACTCGTGGTAGCATGAGACGGACTCTACAACCCACACAAGTGGCTCAGGTAGTGCAGCTCATCCAGAATGGCACATCAATGCGAGCTGTGGCAAGAAGGTTTGCTGTGTCTGTCAGCGTAGTGTCCAGAGGCTGGAGGCGCTACCAGGAGACAGGCCAGTACACCAGGAGACGTGGAGGAGGCCGTACGAGGGCAACAACCCAGCAGCAGGACTGCTACCTCCGCCTTTGTGCAAGGAGAAACAGCAACATCCTTCAGCATGACCGGTTTGGCGGTGGGTCAGTAATGGTGTGGGGTGGCAGTGCTTTGGAGGGCCGTACAGCCCTCCATGTGCTCGCCAGAGGTAGCATGACTGCCATTAGGTACCGAGATGAGATCCTCAGACCCCTTGTGAGACCATATGCTGGTGCGGTTGGCCCTGGGTTCCTCCTAATGCAGGACAATGCTAGACCTCATGTGGCTGGAGTGTGTCAGCAGTTCCTGCAAGATGAAGGCATTGAAGCTATGGACTGGCCCGCCCGTTCCCCAGACCTGAATCCGATTGAGCACATCTGGGACATCATGTCTCGCTCCATCCAGCAACGTCACGTTGCACCACAGACTGTCCAGGAGTTGGTGGATGCTTTAGTCCAGGTCTGGGAGGAGATCCCTCAGGAGACCATCCGCCACCTCATCAGGAGCATGCCCAGGCGTTGTAGGGAGGTCATACAGGCACATGGAGGCCACACACAATACTGAGCCTCATTTTGACTTGTTTTAAGGACATTACATCGAAGTTGGATCAGCCTGTAGTGTGTTTTTCCACTTTAATTTTGTGTGTGACTCCAAATCCAGGCCTCCATTGGTTAATAAATTTGATTTCCATTGATGATTCTTGTGTGATTTTGTTGTCAGCACATTCAACTTTGTACAGAACAAAATATTCAATGAGAATATTTCATTCATTCAGATCTAGGATGTGTTATTTGAGTGTTCCCTTTATTTTTTTGAGCAGTATATTTTTATACAATTATTTAATGTTGTCTTATTTGGTATTGCAGTGTTTAATGCATTCAGGCTCTATTTTTTTCATTCTTTCTCAGTCATCACTGGGTCATAAGTCACACAAGCTTGTGCGACCATATTTGAATAAATTTCTGGCTTGATGTGAGTTTGTACCGGTACACAGGAGTAAACTCATATGTAGGGTAAAGTGCATAATGTTGGCATTTTACGAGAGGGCACTCTTAAGTGCTAAAAAAACTTTCTCCTGCTTAACATTAAGTTGACTGACACTGTACTTGAATCTGTCTTCTCTGAATTTGCGTCTGAATTCAGAGAAGCCGCTTGTTTCTTTTTAGCGTGATGAATTCACTTCCATCCCACTTCGTTTCATCTCTTCAATTTTGCTCTACTTTGTTTCTCAAGATGAATGCTTTCTCTGATTAAAGCTGTACAGCAAAGTGCACGTTCAGCCTCCTGCCAACCTTTGCCGACTCAGGCTCCAGAAGTGCACATAAAGCTACAGCAGCTTGTTTGAGACGAATGTCAACCATAAAAATGATCATTTTGTGAAGTGTATGTGTGAAAGATGCATCTTCACCAGGAGGAAAATAACAACCCTGTAATACTCTGAAGCCATTTTGCAGGGGACATTTTTTCCACCATTAACCTGCACATTACCGACCTCCTGTACATTTATGTATAGGCATTATAGCTCTGCCATATTGTTCATTTTGCAGTGAGGGACAAGCTGAATATGAAACCTGAATGTACCATTTCTGTAATCATACTCAAGTGATTCGGAGCACACGGCAGCAGCTGTAGCTCATTGCTGACAGCTCTGCAATGCAGACATGCAGGTGGTATATGCAGCAGCGCTGCAAACAATATGGCTCCTCTCTGGGGACCGTAGGTCCTTCACACTACCGCTACAAGATTAAAACAATAGACAAACGCCACCGACAAGGCCTGACACATCCTGCGTGACAAATTAGTGATGTTGGCATGTGTACACAGGGTTATGTCAGTGTGAAAGTGTAACATTAAGCTGATGACGGAGACATTGCACAACCCATGTCTCTGAATAATTCAATTGAGTTGCATTGCCTTTAATAACTCTTGCTGAGTGACTTTCCCCGAGGCCCAAACGCCCACCTTCCTCCCAGTGTAATCTGTGCCTCCCAGTATTCCCATTATTATGCTCCTTCACCCCTTTATCATACGCAATTTTTAAGAAAAATGACATTATAGGTGAAACTATATTTTAGGCGAAGGTCTGCAGCTGCAGAACTAATTATTAAGAATTCATAATTTATCAATTCATCTTCCCAGATGTCTCCAGGCTAGTTAATATGAAGGTTAGCGCGGTTGTGAGAGTTTCTGTTCATGAGTCAGAGAGCTGCGCTCTCACTTTGAAAGAAAGAAAACATCATCCTCAGCATAGCATGCAATCTGTTGGTGACTTTGACTTTTGGCAGGGGGTTACGTTGTACTTTACACTTGTGTTTTATCACGTCCTTTCTGTGAACATGTAATTATACAAACACAGCAGTTTTGTGTTACAGGCTTCGAGGGGATCTGAGTTGGATTTCCAGGCAGATCTTGACCAGTATAGCTTTGAACTCCTAAGATAAGCATAAGGATGAATACAGAGCTGACACAAACAAGCAGAGGCTCAAACAGGTTTTAAGGGGTCTCTTGGGGGTTTGTATGGTTTATTATGGTATTTGTGAGCTTATTGTTTCTGCTTCATCCTCCATGTGTGGTACTGCACAATGACTGACGCGTTCACATTTTCTAATTCAATATGATTGTTTTTTTCCCTTCAGGTCCGGAATCTGACTCTAGCTTTCCAGGCAGCTGAGAGCATTGGCATCAAACCCTCCCTGGTGAGTTAAACCACACCACACCACACCAGACCTCACACAAACACAAACACACTTAGAAAACACAGAGCCTTTGATTAGACAAACTGGAAACGGTCCACTTTGATTCGCTAAACTTTTAAGATATGAAGCTTCAAAACAGAGACACCCCACCCACCCCACAAACACACATACCCACACACACACACACACACACACACACACACACACACAGACGCTTACACACAAACAGACGCTTACACACAAACACACAGTCTGGAGCTTAACTGCCAGATTGGTTAGCGGGTATTTTTTTTGAATGCTGGTTGGCCTCAAGTGTTTTCCTGCAGTCTTCCTTGGAAATCTACTTACAGAGTTTAGATACAATCTGACTTTGATTAAGTTAATCAGTTTGTAAAAACATTATTGGCTCTTTTGCTCCACTGGAGTATTTAGAATTTATGAAAAAGTTATCTTTCTGTTTGCCATGGTGTAAACAAAGCCACTCTTATTTATTTTAAGGAGCACAGGACTCTCAGCTTTTGGTGACACCAAAAAGAAATGCTTCAACATTTTGACATATTTATACATGCCTATTAAATATGAAGCTGAAGCCAGGATACTTAGCATAGCTTTTTCAGGAAGTACAGTTAACATCTAGTAGCTGAGCCAGTGTTATTGTAGTTATGCTTTTTTCTTCTTCATTAGTTTTTACTTTTTATTTAAAAAATTTTGCGCTTACATGTTAAGTGCCTGAACTATGTATTGATATCAAATATGCCAGAACGTAACAAAAAAGTAGTACCCATGGTACACACACTACTTCATGCCAACAATCGCTCAATGCAGTGTTTATTTTCTGCATGAGTCAGTCACAACTTTAAAAGCACTTATACGGTGTTGGTCCTCCACTGTGCCACCCAAACAGCTTTGAAAATACATTGAAACATGGATGCTGGACCTCTGGTGGGAATCCTTTTCAGGCTTGTTCTGCTGTATACCCAGTCATGACATCTTCTGGGTGGGTCTGCTGAGGAGAGCTGTTGCCACTGGGGTGTGTGTTTGGTCTACAACGATGTTTAGAGGGGTGGTACGTGTCACATGAAGGTCGGGACCCAAGGTTTCCCTGCAGAACATTGCACTGTGGCAAGATGATCGATGTTACTTCACCTGTCAGTGGTTCTGTTGTTGTGGTTGATTGGTGCGGATGAACACTTTCAGTTATGAAACTTAACAGTTTCCTGCACTTTGATGTGTCATTTACAGTATATAGGGAATAATGTGTGTGTAACAGCAAATAAGGGTATGGCACTAAAATACTGAACTATTCTTTAAAGAATATTTTCAGGCTTGGTTTCTCTAAAAATTGGAAATTAATAACAAGACAAGAAACAATCAAAGTTAAACAAACAAGTTCAAATGTGGGGAAAAAAGTTTCCTTTTGTACTTTTTTTTATGGAAATGTAAAATGACTCACAAACTCAGCTTATCTTTTTCACCAGGACTATTTAGTTAGAAAGGACTCTGACCTGCCAACATGGGGAAAACCATCACATTTTGACTAAGATGGTTTGACTAAGTTTTGGTTGCTGTGGGGAAGTGTGCCTTACCCATATTAATCCACAGAGTGGGTTTGCCTTTTCATTTTAGTTCTTATTGTTTCAAACAGTTTTGTTTTCAGTAGTAGTCACAGTGGGGGTTTTTTGGCACTGTCACTTCACAGCAACAAAATAATTTTTTTTCCCAAATGCACTGGGCAGCTTAGGCCCGCCAAGTGTGGATCTTCCATGAGCTCACATGCCTGTCCGGGCACCCCGTCTGACCATGTGGCCCAAAGACATGCATGTTAGGTGAATCGATGACTGTAAATTGGCCCTGGGGTGAATGGTTGTCTGTCTCTGTGGTGTTTTTTTATTTACTTTAATACATGTAGCTGTGTCAGGGTGAGTTGTAGGAAGATTAGCAACAGACATTATAATACCAACACAAATGTCTGTGAAGTCACCTGACTCAGTTGTGTAGATGTGATTCTGTAATTTTTTCTTTACCACCCATACTTTTATTTTTGACACAATAGCTGCAGAACCGATGACGTTCCCATCAGGCGCAGCTATACTCTGTTTAGTTTAACTAGCCGACATTAGCATACTAACATGCTTAGCTAAAGTGGTCTTTGTCGGGCAACATTATGGTGTGTGTGTGTGTGTGTGTGTGTTTGTGTGTGTGTGTGTGTGTGTGTGTGTGCTATCTGATTAGGTAAATGCATAAATTCTGAGGGATTATTAGCTGACAGCTCACTGGCCCTGAGGTGCTGACTCACTGAGGTGAAAAGAGCCACAGAATCAATTGTCCTATGAACTCTTGTAGATTGTTCTTTGTGGACAGACTGTAAACAGCTGACCTCTGCTGCTGCTGCTGGAGGTTCACTGCCCTTTGTGGATTCATCCAACAAAATTTTATCATTTATTTATCATCAGAAATTAAATGAGTTTCAACTCCTAACCAATATAAAGGTGGAATTTGGGAAGAGCTACTAAAGAGTATTTCCAACTTAAATTTTAAAGGAAGACTATGACCTTTGACCTAATCTAACAGCTACCATGAACACAGCAGTCTGACTATACCAGGCCAATGTAGTCCATTACCACAACCCCAATTCTGAAAATGTTGAGATGCTGTATGAATGTAAATAAAAACAGAATGCAATGATTTCCACATTTTATTCACAGTAAAATACAGAAAACATATCAAATGTTTAAACTGAGACATTTGACTATTTCATGAAGCATATTAGCTCATCTTAAATTTGATGGCAGCAATAAAATACTGGAAAAGTAAGAGGTAATGAAAAGAAACTGTTGGGAAAAAAATTGCAACTAATTTGGTCAATTGGCAACAGATCAGCAGTATGACTGGTATGAAGAGAGCATCATTGTGCACCAGGGGTGAGTGGGCAACCATATGCTGTAAGGCTAAAATGCAGAGCCTGGGTTTGAGTCTGATCCGAGGCCCTCTGCTGCGTGTCTTCCTCCACTCTCTCCCCACGTTCCTGTCCACTTCTCAAAAAGACCCAAAAGCAGCAAAAAAAACCTGCCTGTAAATTGTTGAGCAATTTCAGAATAATGTTCCTCGGTGTAAAATTGACTTTGAATATCTCATCATCTACGGTGCACAATATTATCCAAGGATTCTGAAAATCTGGAGAAATCTCTGTTTGCAAAGGGACTGAAAATCAATACTGGATGCCTGTGATCTTTGGCCGGCAGGCAACACCGCATTAAAAACAGGCATGATTCTGTCATGGAAATCACTGCATGGGCTCAGAAACACTTCCAGAAACAGGTGAACACAGCTCACTGTGCCATCCACAAATGCAGGTTAAAGCTCTATCATGTGGAGAAGAACACAATCCAGAAACACTGCTGTCTTCTCTGAGCCAGAGCTCTTTTAAAATGGACTGAGGCAAAGTGGAAAAGTGTTCTGTGGTCAGAGGAATCTAAATTTGAAATTCTTTTTGGAAAACATGGACGCCGCATCCTCTGGACTAAAGAGGAGAGAGACCATCCAGCTTGTTACCAGCGCTCAGTTTTAAAAACTGCATCTCTGACGGCAGCAGTTGCCGGGCTGCAGCACATGAAAAATGGCATCTCTTGGTGTTAATGTGTATTAAACTGAGATTTACTCATTAAGCTGACGGTGCTCTTTGCTAATCTGTTTTTCCCCAATAAAGCGAGAAAAGGGGAGACTGCCTGCGTGGTCTCTTCTCTTTCCTGTGGATATTTACATTTATGCACCAGTCCTATTTCAGTGGTTTTAGCTTGGTTTAGCTAACTATAAACCCTATCTGCATACGGATAGGTAATAAAAGCTAAACAAAGGTGTTACTCAAGATATTTTATTTATATACACAGCCTTTAATTAATGTCATTCCTAATGCCTGTGTTTACCTAATATTTCATATCACAGTGGCTGCTGTGAAGTATGTCTGTGAAACCCAAAGTTGTATTTCAGTTTGGATCAAAGTGCTGGACTCACCGATCACGTCCCCTAATGAAAATGACAGTGCTGCAGATTTACAACAGTTCCACCAAAACAGCTTTGAAACTTTGAAACATGGATGCTGGCCCTCTGTGGGGGTCTTCAGGGTGCGTGCTTGGGCTGCAAAACTGTTTATATGGGTGGTATGTGTCAAAGGAACATCCACATAAAGGTCAGGACCCACAGTTTCCCTGGGTTTCCACTCTTGAGTCAGTGTTACTCACTTTGCCTGTGGTTTTAATGTTGTGTCCGGTTGGCACAGATAAACACTTTCAGTTTAGAAACAAAATGATGACATCACATATCTGATCTTTATCAAAATGTGGGGGAAAAAGTCAAAGTTTTGGCTAAGATGTTCTGACTGAAGTTTGGTTTCTGCAGAGGAGGTGTGGGACGTGCCACCCACCACCCACCACCACCACCACCCCCGGCGTAGCCTTACCCACAGCTTTAGAAATCATTCCTATGAAATTACCAAACCCCATCAATCTTTGGAGAAAGATTTCTCTCTCAGAATTTTGGGGGGGCTACATTTTGGGATGAAGCAAATATTTTAGCTGTGAATGTTGCTGCCACATATAAAAACTCACTCACTGTGCAGGTCACAGGCACAAGTTATTCCTAAAAACGCACACACCATCACTAACACATACAGATTCTTTGCTTTCAGGCTTATAACTTTTCTTTTTACTATATACGGTTTTACTGTATATGGTACACTAACACAAATATCACTAGCACTAAGTATGCTGACATAAAGAGTTTAATGCTAACTAGGTCAAGCCCATTCCTTCCAGGACAACTTCCTAAAAGAGAGTGGATTTACTGGGATAATCAGCAGCAGCCCTGTCAGCCTGTGGGAATAAGGTTTACCAGACCTACTTGTGCTGTGATGTAAACACATAAACAGGGTATCTAAGAAATGTGAGATTAAACTAATGTGAGCTCCCTGTTCTGCAGCGGTACGCCAGCCCTATTACTCTCTTTGTACCTCTGATGAGAGCATCCTGATTGGAGGGACATGGAAAAGGAAAAGATAAATAAATAAATAAAAAAAAACCCTCACTAACATGACTCAAAGCAGTCCAGCACTGGGTCCAAATCTGGGAGGCAGACCTCAGTAATGAAGTAAATTAGGCTTAAATGTAACACTGAGGCCAAAGTTCACATTCTTTTGTCTAACCACGTCCATTACATGCTTGTGGTTACGAGCTGGGATACAGAAAAGTTATTCTCATGTCCTCACTTAAAAATTCTATAAACAAATAAAGAGCTGCGTTCTAACTGCTAGTCTCTGCTGACTTATCTTGTGTTTGCAATGTTAATTAAAGCTTTAAATCCAGTCCAGGAGGCAGTTTATCATTCTGCCTTTAGGAGGCTGAGACATCATAGAGGTGACTGCACTGGAGCTTCTGTGGAAATCTGAGCTAATGGGAGCGGCTCGATGTGGAGTCACGTGAAAACCTTGTTCAGTGTTTGGAGTCATCAGTGTCTCCGCTCGGCTGACCGGAGACTCGTTACATTGTAGATTATGTTAGTTTATGTTGATATACATCAATCGATCGACACGTTTAAATCATGTGGCAAAAATGATCACATTTTTCCACCATGTCCACCTCCAGATTTCATTAAGTAATCACATACAGCAGCTCTATAATGAAGTTTAAGCTCCTCAAACTTGAGGTCAGTAAGTCATCAGAGAATACAAACGATGATGATGTTTTTGTGTTGATGTGCAGATGTTGCATACTCACTGTCTTCCTGGAGGGTGGGGGTGGGGGGGTGCTTTAATACATATATTAATAGCATGTGACTGATGCCTTAATGAGGATTTCACAGTAATAATAATTGTCACCAGTTATGACTACACTTTAATGCCCATATGTGGATAAATACAGTCTGTGGTTGGCCTGTTGGCAGCACTGTTTGCAGTGCTTGAAAATGAAACCTAACACCTAACCTCTGAACTGCTGTTCATTCACCTCTGTGTCTGTCCCCAACAGGACATTGAGGAGTTGATGAACACCGACAGGCCAGACTGGCAGAGTGTCATGCAGTACGTCTCCCAGATCTACAAGTACTTTGAGACCTGACCAGTAAGGAAGAGGAGCCGGAGACTGATGACGATTGGAGGCACTGCAGCGTTTTTCTGTGCCGTCCCGTCAGCCTTGCATTCTCCTCTGAGACTGGCCGGATGATGCCATGTTACCCCTGCTCCTGCTTAACACTGGAGACACGACCAAGGAATTCTATGTTATTTAAAGCTACCAACTCTACGGTCACTGCTCGCACTCAAATTGACAGAGACTGGAGTAAGTTTTTAGTGTCAGCCAAGCATTTGATCCACAGACACACCATTGAAACTATGTAGCAGTCAACAACACAGTTTACAGAGACAGTTTTTTTCTTTCTTCTGTACAAAATTCAATTCATTCTCATTGTTTGTTCATTTTTCGGATGCCGCCCGTGTTTCACCGTTAGGCACGAGGTGATTCTCTTTTTCTTTTTAGCAATATTGGTAACTGTAACAATCCCTTTGACATTTGACCAAAAGACCCTGTCAGACATCCCGGGAGCATGAGGGCTTGTCACTAACTCAGTGAACAAGCAGGTAAAACTTATTTATTTTTTCCTTTTGTCCTCAATGCCTCTCTGTGCTGTTAGCATTCTTATGAAAGTTACCTGCTAATTATCCGTGTCGTTTGTGAATCAAATGCGCCGTTGAAACCGACTGACCTTTTAAAAATGTGCCAAACTTTCACAGCCAAAACTTGGCTTACACAAGACCATCTATGCATGATTTAAGTGTGACCTTTCCGCCGGAGTGCACAGCGTGACGTCTCCTTCCGTCAACATCATACGGTTATGAGTGGACCAGTTTAAACCCAGCTTTTGGTAAACTTGCCGAAATGTCGCTCACTTCTTAGTCTGTTTAAGGAGTTGGAGTTTGCTTTGAGTTTGCAGAGCAGAAAGTATTTTCCACTGATAAGTTTGAGTTTTTCCTGAATGGACAAAGTCCTTCTGAAATGATTTAACACTTAAAGAGTTGCTAAATAGTTTTCTAAAAGTATGTTTTATGAGCACAGATTGATCTGTTTGCTTTGTGTACAGCATTAAGGACTGACTGAATCAAACCATCATGCTGTGCCCTCCTTTGCTGTCTCAGTGCTTTCCATCAAAATCCTCTAAACAACTGTGGTACTGCTTTGCAAAATGTCTGTATCTGTATTTCGCATGCTGAAGTACAAAAGGAGGGAGAAAAGCTTTTCTTGTAAGAGCCAAGGACGCAACCCCTTCCTCTATGGTACGACATAAGCAAGCCTCCATTTGCAAATGCCTGTATGTTTTAATAAATAAAATTATTTATTTAGCAAGCATGCATACTGCAGAGAACATGTGTGGACAGATACAGTATGCTATTTTCTATTCTTACATGACAGATGGATATTGCTTAATAAAGGAATTTCAAGGTTTATTTTGAATCCTTGTCGAGTTCACGTTCTTTTTTTTGTCAGTGAAGCTGTTTTGGTGAACCAGCCTTCACCATGCGTTTTAAATGTGTCACTCTAAAGGAGGTTTTAACTGCTTCCCCACTGCACACATCTGTGCCAGCGCTGTAAAACGTCTGGGTAAGTGGGAACGCTGTGGGAAATCCTTCCCTGCTTTGTGCAGCACACTTTTTTTTACATTAACATATTTCTGTGGGAGTCGTTTCCCCTGAAGTAGGAGGCTGTTGTCTGAACGCAGTAACTGGTTGCTGTGACCCAACTACACTACAACAGCTCCAACTGTGCATCCTTCCTCCAAGTATTATATTAACAATAATAAACTGCTTTAAAAAAATTAAAAGGAAAACTTTGAAAACACATCAGATCTCAATGGGGGAAAAAATCATGCTGGATATCTACACTGATATTCACTGGGTAGGCTAGAGTGTGTTAGGAATGAGAAGATACCACATCTTTTGATGGAAATGAAAATGATCAACCTGCAGAGGACTGAAATTTCATTGCAGCAACTCAAAATAGTACTCAGTAGTTTGTGTGGCCCCCACATGCTTGTATGCATGCCTGACAATGTCTGGGCTCCTAATGAGATAATTTATTGATCTCAAAGGAAATTAGGGCAAATGGATGGATGGTGTCCTGGGGGATCTCCTCCCAGATCTGGACCAGGACATCACTGAGCTCCTGGACAGTCTGAAGTGCAACCTGGGATATCGCATGGACCGAAACATAATGTCCCAGAGGTGTTCGAATGGATTTAGGTCAGGCGACCGTGGGGGCCGGTCAATGGTATCAATACCTTCATCCTCCAGGAACTGCCTGCATACTCTCACCACATGAGGCCGAGCACTGTCGTGGACCAGGAGGAACCCAGGACCCACTGCATCAGCGTAGGGTCTGACAGTGGGCCCAAGGATTTCATCCTGATGCCTAATGGCAGTCAGGGTGTTGTTGCCTAGCCCGTAGAGGTCTGTGTGTCCCTCCATGGCTGTGCCTCCCCAGACCATCACTGATGCTCCACCAAACCTGTCATAGTGAACAATGTTACAGGCAGCATAACGTTCTCCATCCCTTATCAGACCCTTTCATGTTCGTCACATGTGCTCAGGGTGAACCTGCTCATCTATGAAAAGCACAGGGCACCACTGGTGGAACTGCTAATTCTGGTATTATATGACAATCAGGCTCCATGGAGCCGGGCAGTGAGCGCAGGGCCCAATAGAGGCCCTCAGGACACCCTCATGATTACTCTGATTAAAAAATGTTAGTTTAATTTTACTTTTTTAACTTTAACTTTATTTTTATTTTTTATTTTATTTTATTTATTTTTATTATTTTTATTTGGGGGGGGGTAGCGTACTTCCGGTGTCCACAGCTGTCCCTGTGCGCACCCAAGAGGTAATCCCGAATTTAAGAGGATTATAAATGGATCCATAACGACTTGAGTCTGAAAAGGGAAAAGTTCACAGGGTCTGTACAGACAGATTAAACATTAATGGAGAGTTTGATGATCCAATACCAAATAATTCAAGTGACCAGTGTCAGTTTTCAGGAATAGTTCGGGGATATTTCTCTTCTTTGAAGCTGATCGCTACATATAAACTCTGACTTCACCGCCCGGGTTGACGTAAAGAAATTAAATGTAGTTTCGCGGTTGATTTTTTTTTCTTTCTTTTTTTTGCCTCCCCCGAGCGCGTTGATTGGAAACATATGCGCACGCGTGCCGTGCACGTGCACCGCAAATCAGCATTTCCATTAAACGTAATGCACGTGCACCCGTCATTGAATGCGATTTAATTGGCGCGTAATTACGCACGACGGACGCGCACTCGGGATTCCACATTCATAACTGTAACCGTCTGCGTGCGAGCGTGTGTGTGTGTGTGTGTCTCTGTGTGTGTGTGTGTGTGTATATGTGCATGTGTTGGGGCGTGGCTTTCAGTTACACAGCGTCCCCCTCCCTCCTACTTTTTCTTGCGTTTCTCCCTCCTCTTGAAAACTGCCATTGGGTCGGAAGTTGGGTGACACTCCGCCTGAGATACAGATCTACAAATGTCGCTTAAACGCCTCGCAGATCGCTCGCTGATGGTGTGAAAACATCCAGAGACGATGTACAGGTTAATTAAGGTGAGCAAACAAATATTAATTGACTTTCTAATTTTATTTTATTTTATTTTATTTTATTTTGAGGGGAAGGGGTTCAAATGTATGCAACAGGCAGGAGGATTAATGCGCTATTAAGCAGCTATTAAAGGCTTGTCAACTTTGCTGTGAGGGTAAGTTGCTGCTTCTTCCAAATGTGCGAAAAAAAAAGTAATCGTTTCTTCTCCACAGATGGCTGATCCTGCAGCTCACACTTGTGGAATATTCTTGGATTACAGCAGAAAGACTTGTTTTCTCCTCTGGGACTAGAACCGGTGTTGTGGGTGACCGTGTCCTCTGCCAACAGCCTGCAGCTTTTAGTCCTTTTCCACACTTTGCTGAGATGATTACGTTCTTCTACATCGTGATTGAAGTAGTGATTGCTGTTCTTTCCGTTTTCGGCAACGTACTGGTGTGCTGGGCTGTTGCGATCAACACCACTCTGAAGAACGCCACCAACTATTTTCTGGTGTCTCTGGCTGTGGCTGATATTCTAGTCGGTTGCCTCGCCATCCCCTTTGCCATAACCATCAGCATCGGCATACACCTGGACTTTTATGGATGTCTTTTCCTTGCCTGTTTCGTCCTGGTGCTCACTCAGAGCTCCATCTTTAGTCTTCTCGCTATTGCAATTGATAGATATCTAGCCGTCAAAATCCCTCTGAGGTGAGTGCTCATTTTGTTTCTGCTTGTTTTCACACCTGAGATCGCAGCCAGGCCAGATCAGCGTGGAGACACTAAAACCTCATTTAGTCTTAACGCTCTATTTGCTTTTGCTCTAACAAAGTCTTTCCCAACAGGAGTGGAACATGTGTTTAATGTGCCATGGTAGTTAGATATTTTATTCATACACAATGTGTGACATAAGCGGAAAAACGCCGTTTCTTCATAAAGGAGCTCAAAGTAAGCGCTGTCAAGTATGCCCTATAGAAATGCAAAGATCAGTATCAGCTCTGTGACCTTATCATTCAGTTTCTCGCCGAGCTGCTCGCTTAAAATCTAAACGTGGAATGATAATCAGATAAGACCTCAGCCTCCTGTGTAACAGTTATTTAAGCCTGGCGTTAAAGATAGGATTAACAAGCTGAACTGACTGCTTCCATCCTGGGTTACATCATCTTAAGCCTGTTTAGGTCATGCCACCTTTTTACACGTGCTGGTGACTTGGTTTACAATCTGCGTCTGCGAGTATCTGATCCTCTTCCTTTAGCTGATCCTGGCTGAAGTTTGACGCTCGGGCGGCAGGGCGTGTGCGTCTCACCTGAATCCCTGCAGATCATTAAAAAAATAATAATTAAAAAATGCAAACGTGTGATGTGGGATCAATACCTCGCCAGAGCGCTTCGCTTCTGCCGAAACCTCACGGCAAGGCCACCATGCTTCAGCCCCTGAACGTGCCCGCAGTCCACCTGAGGAAACGGAGAGATGGGCTGGCGGCGGGGACGGAGCGCTGCCGCATGACATCTTCGTTAACTGAAGAATACGGGCTTTATTATCAGACGGGGATCGTCTCTCTGCCCGTGGTGTTGTTCTTCTCGTTTCACCTTGTTAGTGAGTTGACAGTTTTACTTTGGGGACGAAAAAGAACGCAACACACAACAGTGCAGTGAATGTTGTGAGAATGTTGTTTTGAGGGGCTGCTTTTGCTGCGAGGCTGTGTGACTGAGATGTGCTGTCATTTCCATCAGGCTCAGATGCTGGCAAGAAAGGACAGATTGACACTAGTCTGGGATGAAAGTTCTCTGCCACCAACCAAGCAAAAGAAGAAAAAAAAATCCCCCTTTGTGCTTCTATTTTCAACCTATAGATGGAAAAATAACACATTTCACACATATTTTACTCCCTCACACAGAAAACAGACTTCAACTGCTTTTAAGCTCCCAACATTCCCTGTGAAAAGTGCTCTCCGTGACCCATACTGTACATACTGTACTTTCGATAATAAGATCAGTGTGTGTGGGGCTTGTGTGTGTGAGTTTGGTCAGTCTTTCAGCCCCCCGAGGACACAATTCTAGCTCAGATAAAAGTGTTTTTGCAGATGTTTTTTAGTATAAGTGAAAGGCCAGCGGCAGATGTTTTAAACCCCGTGAGATAACAGAGCTGCACAGCCACTCAACACCCGCCCCGAGCCCCAGGCTTCCCTATTTGTGTTTAGCAGAAAAAGGCCCTCTGGCTATTTTGTCCCTCTGTCCTGTAGGAGGTTTCAAAACAGCAAACTTTATGCACATCATTGAGCTCAAAGTATGATCCCCACCCACACAGGCAGGACAGCCCCGCTGTGGTCTCTGAATGTGAGCCTCCTCTAGCCTCGGGCTGCTGATTTAAACACATCTCTGCATCTATATTTTCACTGGGTGTGGCGCTGCCTCGTTTTTGATGTAAATCCAGCTTTAGTTGTATTTAAAATGATGAAAAATGCACGCTTGCATTAGCGTGGAAGTGCCGGGAAAGGCTCTTTAGATGGTGGGACTTCAAACAGCTGATCCATATTTATGGATTCTACTCAGTTCTGCTTAAAGATGCAAACATCCAGCGAGGGAGGGATCGCTCTTAGACGTTTAGCGAGGCATGAGTTATCCGCAACAAATACAGAAAGTCAGTGAGTCCGGAAAGTGACTTGAGACCAACTGTAGAGTCTGGAGAAAGTACAAAGTGAAGTAAAAACCAGTGACGCTGGTTAAAGTGTGTCAAAGTTCCTCAGTATGGTTTGAAGAAGCCTCGATCTCAGTCTGACTTTAAGACCAGTGCGGCTTCTGTGGCTCGTCTTGAAATATCAAAATTTGATGTTTATCTTGCCAAATGACAGCATTTCCTCACGAGGATGGTTTAGTGTAACGTCACAGACATTTGGCAATACACGTGTCAGCCTTTTCTTTTTTTCTGAGAGTTTGATGAGAAGCTGGGCACCACGCTCACATCTGGGTGCTAAATATGCAGCCAGGAGAAAGCTCGAGTCGGGCTCAGTCCCAGAGTAACAAAAACCTGCCCGCCAGCACCTCTGAAAGCAAAGTAATTAACCTGCTCGATCTCATTTGTTTAATCTGTACAACAAAAAAAAGGGAAATGCAACACGTGGCTCTAGCTCCAGACTTAACTCACAGATGAGTTTTGTCAGCTTATTCTCTGAGGAAATGCCTTAATTACAAAATGTTGCCCCGTTCCTTCAGTAATTGCATCATTTTTTTTTTAATCGTTCTGTGGTGACTCACCAAACAGTAGCTACAGTTTCATAGGTGAGAAATACAGAGACCTCAACATAAAAGATCAAGTTTAAAAAAATAGATGTTTGAGGGAAGTATTGCTTTTGTTGTGAGTCAGCAAGATGCAGGAAATACACTTATGATGCTGAGTCAATCCTCCCAGTGAAGCTTTACGCAGAGATTAGATCTGCATTTAACCTCCTCTGTCGCGAGAGCATTGTTGTGTTTGCTCCCAACCTGCTTTGAGTTATGAAACCTGTGTTTTTTTTGTTGTTGTTGTTGTTTAGAGATACTCTACAAGCACAATTCATATTACAAATGCCGCCCAGCTGTTTGCATACACGGCAGCAATCTGACTGACGTTCAGAAATCTCCTGTTGTCACTGTGAACCTGTTAGACTGCGTTTGAAGCTGGGCTACAGACACAGCCAGACATTTAGGTGGATGTTGTGAGTGTTTAGTGTGTGAGTGTGTTTGTGGGTTTGTGTGGCCTGGCATAGGTCAGTGGCCCCAGGGCGGATGCACATTGACAGAGAGGAGAGGAGAGATGTATGGAAAATGGACCAGGGAGGGGGAGCAGAGCAGAGATAGATGCCAGCGTGTTGTCGTCATGCCAAAGCTAATCCATTCAGCCGGTTGCTGCTTCCACAGAGAGAAATAGAGAGTGGGAAGTGATGTCCGGGAGATGGACCCTCTGGGAAATGGACCCTGTGCTGTCTGCTGTACTTTGTGATTAACACACAGAGGGAGCAGAGGATGGAGAAGAACACAGGAAAGTGGTGGTGGAAGTGAGAGCAGGAGTGCAGGCCATCCTCTCCTCCCTCTTTGGGCAGAATGCTGTATTATTCATGGACCTCGGGGCACCCACTCGCCACTCTGCAGGGAGTCCAGGACGCAGGCAACGCTCCCCCAGCACTGATGAATGACTGATTGTTCAGACTGGAGCCCGGGCGTTACTGAGGCTGCTGCAGGTTCAGATTTCTATGGAATAAAAAAAACTCTGATGTTCTTTGTAATTCTACAGTATGTTAGAGTAGATGGGTAGATGTTTACTGACCTTACTGACAGTGAAGAAGCCGCCTGAATCCACACCACTGTCTGCTCAGCTGTGGTGCTACTCAGCTACATGTGCTGGTTGTATTTGAGTCAGAATTATGATAATACAGAGCATCTCCCACTGTTAGGTAGATGAGCTAATGATAAAGAAACGGTGCTGTTACAGTAACATGACTTTCATTTTACTTGCAAATTCTCTAACGGAAGCTGCAGTGCTGCGGGTCGAACGTACTTCCCCATGCATATCTTTACAGCCTCTAAAGGGATGAGACAGATATTATTTTTCACAGTTTGATTTTTGTCCACAGTACTGTGCGGAAGTCTTGAGTCACCCCTCATTTCTTTATATTGTGCTTGGGGAAATGAGAAAAACGTGCAGCGATTAATTGAAATGTGCAAACACAGAAACAGTTTATGAGTCTGTACAATTCTAACGAGCCTGAAAGTCAACGTTTGGTGTGACCACCTTTATTCTTCAGCACAGCCTGAACTCTCTGAGGCAGCTTTCTTGTCACTTCCTTAAGCAGTCTTCAGGAACAGTTCTCCAGGCTTCTTGAAGGAGACTCAGAGCTCTTCGGCTCTCGGCTGCCTTTTGTTCCATTCTCAGTCCAGATGATCCCACGCTGCTTCAATAATGTTGAGGTCCGCACTCTGGGGAGGCCAATCCATGACTGAGAGTGTTCAGTTGTGAGATTTTCACTACACACTATGCTAAGAACAATAGTGTTTAGCTGGCAGCTCTTTGGGAATCAACTTGGTGCAAAAACACTATTTTATGCTCGTCCAACTCTGGAACAAGAAATGGGCACAAACTGGGATTTTTTTTTTGGAAACAAGCTGCTAGTAACAAAGTACCTAAAGATCCAATTTAAGTTTTGTTCTTTGCTGAGTCATCTGTTATGTGTAGACACAACACAGATTTGTGATTTGAGTCTGATGCTTTTTTTTATTCTTGAATGGTCCCTGTTAGGCAACGTAAACAAAAGAACCTTCCTCAGGTACGAAGACTGGACTGAAAATGAGTGAAAAAGCAGCCAATGTCCAAAGAAAGACTTTGAAAGACCTTCAGAAAGATGGAGAACTGTTGTTCAGGCCCACTTTAAAAGCTACAAGTCTGGCTGTTTGGAAGCAATAAAGAAAGGGTGACACAAGACTTTTGCACGGTACTGTAAAGCCCATAAAGAGACCAGAGCAAACGATGAATGGCTTTCGCCTACTACCAAGTATCCACAACCTGATGTAACTTATCATCAAAGACCCATAATTAAGTTCACAAGGCTTGCGTTACAGTGAGGGGGCCATGCAAGCAATGGTGACACATTAAATGAAAAACTATCAGTAAGGGGGTTTGGCCCACCACGTACCACAAAATCAGCCTCCCTGCTCTTTGGCATCCGACTCTCTAGAACTTTACCGGAGGGACCAACACTATTCTTCCAGAAAGATATTCCCTCCTTCGATGTTTGGACAATGGTGATAGTCCTGAATCTCCCAAAGGCATTTGGTTCTCTGTGAAGTCATAGCATATGATTTACAACAGACTGTGTAGTGACCCCCCGTGCCCTAAGAGACCACTCCCATCAGGATAGAAATGTTGCATCACAGGGTAAAGGTGATTACTCAGAACAACTTCATATTGATTTGCAGCAACCCTGAAGGGACTAGCAGACCTAAAACAAACCCCACAGTAAAGCAAAGACACAGGATCCCCTAACTGTAGGGATAAGGGGTTTATTGCTTTCCTTTAATAAATCTCCTTCGTAGTTTTTGCTTTTCTCCCGCTCATTTTGCCCATTTAAAAATCTCCTTTTAAAGCAGTGGACTGTGCTGAGCTCCAGCTAACTGTAACTGTCTGTGGATGACGTCCTCTTGAACTGACAAGTGTGAATGCTCATATTTGCGTGAGATGACCTGTGAGAACAATGTGAGTGTCGGGGCAGATGTATGAGGTGAACGTGTCCCCCTGAAACAACACGAACCATTTCCTCAATTTGTCTCAGTCACTGGCTATTTGTGGCCCTTTGTTAGCCCGTGTTAGCATCTGCATGGACCTTCCTTTCACCCTTGGCTGCTTACAGCACGTCTGGTTGTCTCAGGCATCCAGGATGGAAGAGCCTAACTGAATGCAAGGGCAGTGAAGAGCAGAGCAGAAAAGGTGGCGGTCAGCTCAGGAGGCCGCAAATATTGTTCATGCATTGCATTCAGGAAATGGACAGAAAAAAGGGAGAAAGAAGAGGAACTTTGCTTGAACCCTGTTTTGTAGTTTATTAGGAGTGTGTAAGCTGCCAGCTCCTTAGTGCAAAGTTTAGGTGTCCGGTCACGTCTTCATGAATGAAGCACGGGTGAATTTACAGCTAGGGTGTGATCGTTGTTTGTCCTGCATTGTGAAACTTGCACAGCCCTCACCTAAACCACGCGGATGTCTCAGCAGTGAGAACACCTCTGAGGCAGATTGTTTCCTGTTGTGTGTTACATGTGAGAAAGGGTAACTTCAAGGTGTCCTGGCCTGATTCTTCCCACGGTGTCTGCAGATCATTTCTCATATATAGAGTTTGATTTATCAATAATATTGGCAAATGGCTTGCTTGTTTTTATAAAGGGCTTATTAATCCGCCAACAAAGATTAACTCATTATTAGCTAATGGTTTAAGAATGACCTTTAATTTATCATTATTACAGATTATTACAGGAAAAAGTCCCATTTTGGTGTGCTGTAATCATGTAGTGTGCAGCGGCGGAAGTCAGATGGATTATTTGTGACACTTCCAGCTCAGGCAGGCATGTGTGTGTGCGTGTGTGAGTGTGTGTGTGTGTGTGTGTGCGCGCGTGCCTGTCAGTCTGCGTGTGAGTCATTACCACACGGTCGCTTGAATCACTTTGAGGAAACAGCAAATTTTGCTTTAAGCGCGCTTCACATGATGGGGACGAACACGAGGGACGACAGTGCAGTGACTCAACTGTGCGTCTTGACACCTGCAGTTATGCATTTCATATCGACGTCCATATCATGAAGACGGCTTTATGTGAAACACGCTGACTCGGTGGATGATCATGCTGTCAACTCAGGACAGACTAAAATAAAAAGAGGACCGAAAACAGTCGGTGTCGTTTCAAACGTCTGGCACTTATTAGAGTGTTCGCGCTCTGCCGGTGCAGCCTGTGAAACTCAGCTACAGCATCTGAAAACAAACCCGTGAACAGGCCTCGGACCCCCCTGTGTTTAATTTCAGGAGCACACTTGTAATATTATTTTAAGCACAGCCGTGTGAGAGATGTTGTCAAAGATTGCAGCAGACTCGATGCTTTCACTCTGAGGCAGATAATGTGCTCAGGACAAACTGCTGCACGGCACGTTGGTTAGTGTTGCACTTCTGTCGTAAGGAAAGCAGAATAGGATGTGACTCCTTCAGGCTATTTATCTCCTCTTGTCTTGTTTATAAGTGGTGTAGTTTTTGAGTAGCTGTGGTTTCCACTGGTCACGCACCATCGCTGCAGATGTACTGGGATCAGAAAGGTCCTCATCAGGATGTTCAGTATATAAAACAGTAGACATTTATGTACTTGTAAAATATCCAGCATTACATGAACTAGTCAAAATTATCTCACTTTCACTTGTAATGCATCAGTGGTAATAACCACAACCACAGAATAGATACCAAGTCAGAGACCATTCATGAGGACATTAAATTCTCATGTTGATTGTTGTTTATCTTTTTAATATTTGATTTTTCTCAGGACTCTCACTTTGCATACTTTGTAAAGTGTTATTAAATCCCCTCTGCCTAAAATAAACCAAACATCTCTGTGAAAATCAGTTTTGTAGTTTTTTACAAACTGGGGATTAAAGCTTGTTTTTACACACAGTTAAAGCTCATATTTTGTTGGTTTGGCTCTAAGTTGCTGATGTAGTCGCGCTGTGTGAGTGTGTCGGGTTCGGGCAGGGCCGATGTTCGTCTTTGTTTATACTGTCTCTGTTGTTGTTTTTTGGATTGAACAATAAACAATTATGTAAAAAAAAAACATCAATTTGTAAGTGCAAAATCCTGCAATACTTGCTGTTTTTTTTTTCTTTTCAGTTTTTTATTTGTTAAAAAAGTTTGACACATCCAATAAATTTCATTCCACTTCACGATTGTGTCCCACTTGTTGTTGATTCTTCACAAAAAATTCAAATTTTATATCTTTATGTTTGAAGCCTGAAATGTGGCAAAAGGTTGAAAAGTTCAAGGGGGCCGAATAGTTTCGCAAGGCACTGTACACTGATCAAGCATAATGTTATGACCACTGACTGGTGAAGCAAATAACACTAATTATCTGTTCATCGTGGCACCTGTCAGTGGGATGTATTCGGGAGCAGGTAAACATTTTGTTTTGAATGCTGATGTGTTGGAAGCAGGAACAAAAGCACTGCTGAGCGGCTGCTTAGGATTCGTTTTAGAGGTTGTCAAAGTACTGTCATAGTGAACTTCATGGACAAGTGTGTTAAGTCTGATGGGTCAGAGCATCTTCAAAACTGTGGTTCTTGTGGGTGTTCCTGGTCTGCAGTGGTCAGTACCTATCAAAAGTGGTTCAAAGAAGATAACAGCGTTGAACCAGCAACAGAGTCATGGGCAGGTAAGGCTCACTGATACACTTGGGGAGTGACGATTGGTCCGTGTGGTCCAATCCAATAGATGAGCTGCTGGAGTTAATGCTGGTTCTGATAGAAAGATGTCAGAATACACACTGCATCACAGTTAGGTGTGTATGTGGCTGCATAGCTGCAGACAAGTCAGGGCATCTATGCTGACCCCTGTCCACTGCCAAAAACCCCCAACAATGGGGACGTGAGCATCAGGACTGGATTATAGAGCAATGCACTCTGGGAAGAAGGCGAGCCAGCAAAGGCAGTGTGATGCTTTGTGCAATTTTCTGCTGGGAAACCTCGGGTTCTACCATCCATGTGGATGTTACTTTGACACGTACCACCTACCTAAGTATCGTTGCAGACCATGTGCACCCTCTCATGGAAACACTATTCCCTGATGGCTGTGGCCTCTTTCAGCAGGATAATGCTCCCTGCCACAAAGCAAAAATGGTTCAGGAATGGTTTGAGGAGCACAACAATGAGTTTGAGTTTGGGGTGTTAACTTGGCCTCCAAATGACCCAGATCTCAATCCAATCGAGCACCTGTGGCTGACAACTTACATAATGTTATGCTTGATCAGTGTGTGTGTGTGTATGTATATATATATATATATATATATATATATATATATATATATATATACACCACATTACTTTTGAGTGTTTGACATCAGTAATGGTGGATATTGCTAATACGGTCACCTTTTGAACTGTGAATCACACAAAGCTACTCTCATAGAGTCAAAGATTAAAAATGTCCCTTTAAGTGTGACATTGGATGCACTCGTTAACGTCTGCTGTGTTTTCTGCAGGTACAAGGAACTGATGACCGGTAAAACTGCCAGAGAGATCATTGCTATTTTATGGATTCTCTCCTTCATTATTGGCCTCATCCCTTTCTTTGGATGGAACTTGAAGTATGACAGGTGTAGGAACAGCTCTGTGACAAACACAACAAACACGAGCTTGACAGCAGAGACAGTGAGGGACTTACCGCACAGCTGCAAGCTCACGTGTTTTTTTGAGAGTGTGGTAGACATGCATTACATGGTCTACTTTAATTTCTTTGTGTGCGTGCTGCTGCCACTGCTCATCATGTTGGGCATCTACCTGAACATCTTCAATGTGGCCAGGAAGCAGCTGAGGCAGATCGAGCTGAAGTGTGTGGGCAACGGTGACAGCCAAAATCACGGGTTGCTGCAGAAGGAAATCCGGGCTGCCAAATCCCTCTCCATCATCGTGGGACTGTTTGCCATTTGCTGGCTGCCTGTCCACATCCTCAACTGTTTCACGCTGTTTTACAAGAAGCTAGATCTAGAGGTTGTCATGTACGTGGCCATCATTCTGTCTCATGCCAACTCCGCAGTAAACCCCATCATCTACGCTTACCGAATCAGGGACTTCAGGGTCACCTTCCGCAAGATCCTGAGCCCCTTCACGTGCAAGAAGGAGAAGTCCCTCAGCTCCAATGGCAGCAAACGCAACAAAGACCAAATCATCACGCCCATCGACCCTCTGCTATAGGGCGTCGTACAGAAGGAGTATTATCTGTGTCAACTGTTGTTTCAGTCTTGATTTTATTTTCCCAGAGTTTTCTAATGTTTACAGAACAATGGTATGATGTATGAAGATGTCAAACGCGCCTTGAATGTGGACATTTATTTATGAATTATGGAATGTATCAGGGGTCAAGCAATGAAATGTTTCATAGCAAGTCTTACATAACTTTTCTATTGTGAAGGACATATTAAAAAAAAAAAGATATTAAAGCTAACTGGATTTGTTGGACTGTGAACGGGATCCAAGCTAAAAATACTGTTTATCATCCTGAATCCAACATGTTACAAGTACAAACACTCCTCTTTACTGCCATTATATTTTATATTGTCAACATTCAGTGCCGGTGTTTATTAACTTATTTATTACAAAACCCTTTCTTTGAGAATGTAAAGATCAAAAACCTTTGTGTGGCTACATCTGTACTTGTGGACCTAAAAGGTACAGCATTAGTCTGTCCGTGGTTATTTTTTTGGCGTTTGAACCTCTAAATTCAATTCATATTCTCGCTTATCACCACTTCATATACAGATAGTTTTTATAGCTTTTACTGGCTTATGAAAGGAGCTGAAAATGTGGTCGTTGTCATATCATTGTTCAGAATTTGAGTCGGATAACAAACACGTAATACCTGTATGTAGCAGAAATGTTCTCAGTGTTGTCTGCTGCTGTCAGACTCGAGTAAGTGCGGGCGTTCCTGCGCGCGTGTGCAGGAAGGAGAACTCGGCAGTGCGGAGATGGAAGGAAAATGCACTTTTCTGCTTTTTGGAAGTTGCCAGCAATGGAGTTAAAAAAGGAAGAAGAAAAAAACAGAGGGAGAAAAATAAAACAAACAAACAAACTGGTTTTATTCCACATGAATCATGTCTCATAGCCACAGGGGGGAGGGGGCTCAAAATTAGCTCGAGACCCCAGTGACTGTGAGACAGACTGAGCACTTTCTGGCTCCAAGTAGTTAGGAAGCCCTTTGGAAATGCCAGGATTTCTGCTTGTGGGGTTCCAGATAAACACACAGAGGTTAAGTTAATAATGCACAAAAAGCTATGCTTTTCTGTCATTGTGTAATCACTCACAGTGTAGGCTGGAAGTATTAAGTATACTCTGATAATATTAACTGCTAGAACCTTCCTGTAGCTGCTGAGGAGCGCTGCACAGCAACGAGGAACCATCCATGCAGGTCATCAATATTTCTAAGATGTCTTGATTGAACCAGCTCCACAATCACTGATTTGGTCGTTCCAAAACCTTAATTTTCTCCGTTTTTCAGCCATTCTGACATCGATTTACTAAACTTCAGATCATGAACTGCTGACCTGACACTCTCTGGTAAAAAGGTTTCTTGATACAATCTTTTATTCATTGTTCTCTCAGTGTTTGCGAAGTTTTCATGATGCTCCCCACACAGCCAGTAACAGGTTATAGAGTTAGCATCAGAAACTTTTCCACCTCCATAAAGTTTAGCTTCTATTTTCTCCATCTGTCCGTGGACCCTGGCCCATGAGTGTTATTGGATACTCAGGTGGCATCCATCGTCATTCTTATTCAGTCTTTTTGTTATCGTGACACATGAAGAAATACTTGAGAAAATCTCAGCGATGTCTGCAGGTGTTTTGTGTTGCTCCTGTGTTCTTTCATGTTGTGCGGGGAAGAGAGACGCAGCACTTCTGTAGTCCATCTTATTCGCAGCTTTCCAGCTTTGTGCATCTCTCAAAGCTTCTCTAAGGTTCTGTGAGACGTCTTTTGATTGAGGACCACCCACCTTTCTAATGAAGAGTATATATATTTTTTAATGTCTTCATTTATAGATAAAGGCATATAAGGTCATATAACCCACACGTTCCCTCTCATTTCCTTAACTGGAAACTTACATTTTAAAGTAACCTTTGGAGCAGTTGTTAGCACAGAGGTTCAGTTAGGTTTTCCACCCAGCACTGTGAGTGATCACTCTGTGCCGTTACCCTGTGTTACCAGTTCGGTCAGATTTTGCTCATCTATAATCGTGACCTAGATGAAGATCAGACCATTTTTCATGAGCGATCAGTGGAGAAATCCTTGTAATTCCAAAGGATTCACCAACTTTGTCTTGCAGCTACAGAAAAATAGCACAATTTGATTTGAGGCAGACCCATTAATATGGTGCAGTTTAGCACAACTCACGTGTGCCTGTGCTCCACATAATTTACATTTTCAAATGCTCAGGAAGAGGAAAACTGATTGCATCCTTTATGGAAACATGGCATCTGCACAGTGCTGCTTTTCTATTGAGCCAAATGATGAGATACTGTAGTAGACCTGAAAGCCAAGTCAAACTTGATTCATCAGATCAATGCAATTTGATTTATTATTCTTTATCCAAGCACTTAAAGGCATAAAGCATCGTAGCTTTGATTTATTGGGTGTAAATGAATGTCACTTGCCTCAAGGGTACAGCTGGCACCCCCCCCCCAACAGACAGTCTCAGCTGGAACCTCGAGGCCCTGTTAGTGAAGCTTCTGCACTGACATTAGCTTTTTAAGAAAACGTGACTATTTTAACTGCGCTCTCCAACCTCCTGTGCATTAGCAAGTCCAACTGACATGAAAAAAAAAACAGAATGTGATGTGGTGACACTAAGGAAACACTGTGTCAGACACATCTGTCACGATCAGCGGTGCTCACGGTGCGCCATCAGAGCTCAGCACAGCCACAAGCTCTTAGAGTACAAAGAAAGGTCCAAAAAAGGTGAAATTATCCAGAGCACAGAAGTTTTGTTCCGAGTGTTGTAGCATTTGTGAAAATGTGAAGGTGTTTTTGGTCACCGGAGAGCCATCACTACTGCGATGAGGGCTTGGCACTAACATTTCAGATCATTTCCTGTTCGGTATGCTTCACTGGTGGTGGTAAACCACGCTGTCCATCCATCCGCGCTCGCCTCCAATGCTTCATTATCTCCATCTTCATTTGCTTTTGTGTCCAGCGATCCACCTCTGACTAATTCAAGGGCTAAAATACAGGAGTGTGCAGCATTAAGTACATTCCAATGGAGACATCTACACTGTAAATGCACTGTAACGTTGTATTATTGTCTACGCCGGCTGATGTGTAAAAATAAGTACTGTAGGTGTTCAGCTTTTTCAGCCAGCTATCGATGTCAAACTATTGCCTTCTTTTTCAATTTTAACAGTAAGCTGAAATAAGTTGATGGAGTTCAACATTCCTGCCTTTCATTCCGAAGTACCTGGCTGTCAGTGTGCTGTAGTGTTGTTACTAATCAGGAAAAACATCCTCTGTGGTAGAGCTGATGTTCATGTTTTCCAGAGGCCATTCTTTGGTTTATCCAAAAACTGCAAACTGATGTTGCTATTTAACACGATGAACTCTGTATGTATGGTGAATTATTTTGTTAATAAAGGCAGTGTTTATATTGTTTTAAAAAAAAAAGTCTTTATTCCTGAAATTCACATTTTAAATCATGTGACAGTTTAACTTTACAGACTGGAAACAAAACAAAGTGCTTTCAGCACGCAGATGCTCACTGCCTCACAAACTGACAGCTTCAGATAAAGAGAAACTAAATATGGAGCAGTCCATATTCAGTGAACAGATGTTTTTTTATTTCCTGGGAAACAGATTAAGAACTCCTTCAAAAGAGAAAATAAATGGAACAACATCTGCGGTCTTTCAGAGCGTTCCCCTGCTCGGTGTCGTCTATCTCACTACACTGGCTTTTGTCCAGGAGGCTCGGTGCTCCAGTGTATGCTTCTGCAGGGCCAGGTGTGCCGATCTGCCTGCAGTCACGGGGCTGCCGTCCCACTGAGCAGCACGGACATCTGCTGATCAGATACAGTCTCCTGCTGGGTCACAGCCATGGCCTGAGACAGGTAGACGGCCAGGATGTGTTTGCACTGGAAGAAAAGATTGCAGACACTGATCCATTAGATGAGCAGCAGGGCCGGCGTGATTAATGACACGGATATGAACCTGTAATGACATGCCGCTAATTTAAATTCAAAGTTCTCATGTAAACACCGGACTAGAAAGGAGCCACTTGGTGCCGACCTGTTGGAAATATTCCACTGACTCATCTCAACACTGAGAGTCACAAAGCAAACTTCCAATATTTATAAACAATGAAAAATGTTTATTTAAATGAGAGCACGGCTGTTAAAAAGGGGCGTGCGTATAATTCTAGTAGATCTGCGAATATGTGTCAATGAACATGTTCATGAGCTCCTCTTTTTATCTTGTCACTGACTCCTCAGTCTACTGCATGCACCGCAGAGGAGTTCCACCTGCACAGCCTGTCTGTGGATTTTTCTATCCATTTCCTCAATAAAGGGTAAAAAAAAAAAAAAAAAAAAAAGACCTAAATTTCTAAATCTGCAAAAGCGGGGAGGTTTGTTTCCTAGCCTCTCCTGTTTACTAGCGCATGCCTACGGTAGGTGAGCTCCTGTTAATGTCTGCTGACCTATTCTAGTCTGAGCAGCATGACCTCATCTGTCTTTTCCTGGTCACGCTGGAATCTGCAGAGCACATGAATGAACAGAGTGGCTCTAGTGAGGTGGGACTACACCCTGCATGTGTCTCCTTACTTTGGGCTTGTGAGAGATCTCTCAAAACGGGATTATCCACCATTTTGCCTCCGCATTTGGAACGACACAAACCACCTCCAGCCCCATCTAGACTGCGTGGACGGTCTGACCATCATTTTTAGTCTTCTGTGTGTTTTCAGAGGGAATGATCTCAATGGTGCTGACGTGCTCACGAGGAGTCTCCATGGTCTGTTGCAGCTCTCTGTTTCTCACACTGATTTTAGCAGCATCCTCCAGGGATCGCCCTGATGGTCAGAGGAGGAGCGAAGACCGTTTGCTTGCAGATATTTGGAGCTAAAACAGCCAGTTGGAGCAACGGGAGCTAGACGCCCATCAGCGACCAGACAAAAACAAGACCTGACCACAACACATCTGTCACACACATTTCAGCGTGGGCTTTGTCTTACTTGAGCTGGCAAAGACTTCCTCTTTGGAAGACACAATGAAAGCTAAACAGAATTCCCGTCTGTGTGTAAATATACTACTATATAAAATGGAAACGTCCCTTACTTTACAAAATAAGTAAAGGTTTGCTTTGGGTTTCACCTCTACACCTACAAACAGGCTACTCCTCAAACCCCTGACAGGTGGAGACATTTGGAGTCTCCAAGGAGCACTCCCATGAGTGCTTTTAGTAGATAAAAACATAAGACCAATCAAATATAAAATATCATTACTATCCATAGAGCACAGAACCATTTTTAGAAGACAATTATGAGCAGGGCAAAATATAAATACTCTCAATATCAATGGTTTTTAAACAAACCTACCTTTGCCAAGAACATCCTAACACACGTGTGTTAACTTTAAATGCTACTCCCCTCCCTCCCCGCACCCTTCCATCTAAAAACCTTCAGTTTAACATGACACGATGGTTTGTATGAGACGTACCAGCAGGGCGTCATTTCTGCGCAGCACACTGTAGGCGAAGGCTGGGCATGGGCAGTAGTGGCAGGACAAGAAGCAAGTGTACGAACGCCCCGAGCCTCCTGTTACCTGCAACACATTCACGCAAAACATATTTAAATATGTGGCAGTTTGTGTTCGCTGACCTCGACTGAAATATTTCACATGGATCACTGCAGAGGTGTGACTTGCTCTTTATGAGGGGAGATTCTGAAATCAAACCTGACTACAGGCCTGTTTGTAGTGGCAGCTGAGAAGTGGAGGCAGCAAAGACATGAGTTCAGTCATGAGTATCCGGGAAATGGAGGCATGAACTCTTTTTTTAAAAAAAAACTTTTTCTTTCTACAACTTAAACAATCATCACGCAGTCCTGATGTAGATCAGCTGGTAAACAAACATCTTTCCGAGTGTTCCGATAATTCCGTAGAAGATTCAGCAGAAGTTGAAATTATTGTCCTGAACTAGTCTTGAAATCACCTGTAGACCCTGCAGCTGCTGCGTGTGTGAAATCAAACTGTTCACACATTACGGCTGCAGTCACAGCACTTGACTGGGTTAATGCACAGCTCTGAATTCACAGCTGTAAGCCCTCCATCAGCATACACCAATGTGGCTATAATACAGTACTGTGCAAAAGTCCTGAACCATCCCTCATTTCTTTATATTTTGCTTCCAAGGCACCAGATTATCTTGATTTTTTTAAGGCGCTCCTGAGCACCTAACTCAAGGCACTTTGTTAATAGCAGCCTGTTATAAAACACAACATTTGTTCCCATTTCTTCAGCTGAATCTACAAAAAAATGTCAAAGATAAAACAGTTTGACAGGCATGAGATTGTATTTTTGCCCCAAAAAGGTGATTCCCAAAAAACTATTAGTTGAAAACTTGGCATTTCTCAGCATGGTGTGCAGTGTGTCCTTAAAAAAAAATTAGAGGAAACTGGACAAGTGGAGGACAAAAGAAGTAACTAAAAAGCTATCTTCAGCAGATGAGAAGAAACTGATCAAAGAGCTGACACAGGGCCTGAGAGACGCATCTGGGTCTTCAGCTGATCCATCTGCTGTTCATCAGAAATGGTCTCAGTGGAAGGGCGGCTGCCAGGAAGCCAATCTCAGGGAAGGAAAAACAAAAAGTGGCCCAAAAACCGTTGGCAACAGGTCTGATGGAGAGGTAGAACAGTGAGCATTTACAGCCGTCTGCAAAACACAGTGGAGGAGAACTTCCATCAAGAAGCCTGCAGGATTATTCCTGAAGACGATTTAAAGAAATGAAAAGAAAGCTGCCTCAGAGAGTTCAGGCTGCGCTGAAGAATAAAGGCGATCATAACAAATATTGACTTTCAAGCTCATTAAAATTTTAAAAACTCCTGCTTTTGCCTTACACTCCACATTCCCATGTATGTTTGCACATTTCAGTAAATAACTGTATCCATTTCCCACTTTCATTATGAAAACTTCATCCCCTTCAGTTTGTTACTGTTATGTTTCAGATGACTTTAGTCTCCAAATTTACAGGAACATTCTGGTGTGACTGTTTTTTAGTAGAATTTCATTTTAAATGATTAAAAGTGTACAGGGTTAAAGGAGAGTTTGCGTCCACCAACCACATGATTTCACATTAGTTATTTAGGTGAGACGAGTAATAAATTATTCATTTAAAAAAAAAAAAAAAAAAACCTGGACAAGACGTCTAATGGCCTCGGCTGACTGAAGCTCCTGCTCATGATGTCAGCGCTCACTCCCAACCACAGTCAGTGATTTAGGGGTCGTCCTCATACACATGACACACGAGGACATTAAGTCGGTGGATTAGCTTGACACTTCACAATAACTAATGCTTGCCAAGATGGCAGAGCAGGCTCCATTATTCTCCAGAGCTTCAATGAATTACCTTTCCCTCTGACCTACAAAAGTAAAAACACCTCATTTCATTCAACGTGACACTTCATTATAAAAAAGAAGGCACAAAAGAGACATTTGCACAGGCTTACAACACCTCACTAAAGAGGTACCCTGCACAGCAAGATGAGGACAGAAGCTGTAAAACCGCGGCCACATGGACAAGGACCACTGCTGTTTCTAAAGAGCCACGTTTAAAACCAGCTCACACCAGCTCTTTTTGTTTCTCTGGCTTCATGTGGCTCTGCTGCAGCTCTCACCACAAAGCGGGTGACGAGCATCATCAAAACAGCAAACCTTGGGCTTCCACTGACTGGCAGGCAGCGAGGTTTCTTTAAAAAGAAAACAACAAAAAACACCACACATCAGGGCCTGTCTGTTACTCAGACTCAGCAGAGTTCTGGCTCCATCTCTGCTAGAAACAGTGGCTCTCACGGGAATACTTACCATTAACATAAGCCAGAGGAGCAGGAACTAGGGCAGCCCTCTGACTACAAACATGGCTTTGGGGAAATTTATAATGGGAAGTCACTGAGATGCACTGCCCCCCTATCTGTATACCAGCATACTGTATATCTGCGTCATCAGTCCAAACTGACCAGGTGCATTTAGTCTGACTTACACAGACCTCGAAATACTCATGTGTGATGATGAATTACTCTAGGATCTAAAAAGCCTTCATTTCAATGCTGCAAAGACTTCTGTTTTACATTCCAATCAGGAGAATGGGTTAGCAAACTGATGGCACTTTGGAAAGGATAACATAAACTCTCCTTGCATGCATCATCTAAGCCGCCCTCTGTCACCACCTTAAATTAAAACCTTAAAATATGATCTGAGCGGGGAGGAAAAAGCATTCACTGAGTTACTTAACTAATAAATAACCTGCAGTGAGTTTTAATTACTGATTATCATTTGAGTTAAGAACTTGACAAAGACTGTTAAATGAGACAGTGTGCTGCTGTTTCACTTCATGTTACTGTAAGGTGAACAATTTCTGGATTTAGACTGTTATTTAAACACAATGTTTGAGATTGTCCCCTTGAGCTGTGAGAAGTTGTAATTACCCCCCCACACACACACACACTCTTACACTTATGTGAATGACAGTTAACTGAGAACACATATTTTAGGAGTTTCATTAATTCACAAATTCTCGTTTGCATCAGACGGCAGTACATTTCTTATGAGAAGGTCACTCAGCTTTAGGAAATGAGATAAGGTTCTAAAAAAGAAAAAACAGCAGTGAAATGCCAAGCTCTCATGGGTTATTCATTCCTTTAGGAGGTAAGGCGACCAAATAAAAACAGGAGAAAATCCATTGTGTCCAACGGAAACAGATTATTACCAGGAAATGATGAAAAATGGCTGAATCTGTTCATTTATCAACTTCTTCACAGTGAACACACACACATCGCTGTACTTCCAGTAAACACAATACTGTTTTTTTCCAATATAACATTACTTTTGCGATGTGGTGACAGCTGCTCCCTCATCCTCTTCCCACCTTACAGGAAACTGGTATAAACGCTGGACAAATGGATGACTAATTGCAGAAAAGCTTTATTTTAAAAAGGAGCTGGAGCTCTAATTCCCAGCATCTAACTCGCAGTGAAGATGCTCCACTCTGATCATAACATATGGCTTCAAGTCCAACCTTTAACATAATGTCATTGCTTTGACCCTCACGGCGAGATCTTTCACCTCCTCTTTATTTCCTATTAAAATCAGAGATTTGCTTTGATTCGTTTTAGCCAGAACTTAATTTGTATCTTCATGCAAATCTCACCATGTTCTGACTGTAGATGATTTAAAAGGGTTGGTTTGATTTTAACAGATGCCTACTGAAGCACCCGCCATCAAATTTAAATTGAAGTCAGAGAGCATCCATCCATTTTCTTCTACTTATCCAATTCAGGGTCACGGGGAGGGGCTGGGACCTATCACAGCTGCCATAGGGCGAGAGGCAGGGTACACCCATTCACACCGATCACCAATTAACCTAACCCCACTGACTGCATGTTTTTGGACTGTGGGAGGAAACCGGAGTACCCGGAAAGAGAACACGCAAACTCCACACAGAAAGGCCCCGGCCAGATGGCGGATTCAAACCCAGGACTTTCTTGCTGTGAGGCAACAGTGCTAACCACTGCACCACCATGCTGCCCTGAACAGACACTGTGTAGAAAAAAAACTCCACTTCATGCATCGCCACCTAAAACTTTACAAAAATCCCACCTGGCTGGAATACAGGAGGAACACTCACAGCTGCCAGTATGAACTTTTTGTCAGCTAGAGTAAATAAAATACATGGTGCCAAAAATATTTAGGAATACTGACATACAATGGTCAAATATGAGGCAGTCGGGATTGGAATAATGTGGAACAATTAAGCTGAGCTGAAAATCTGAACAAAATCCACGTCTTTACTTAGCTGCATTGTACTTTAATGCTCCTTTCATAAAACTATTTTTACAGGGGACTGAAGGAGTTTACAGGAAATTCAGGAGCACAATGACCACAACCTTGGTGGACTGCTTTGTTTCTCCAACCACGAGTGATGCTGCGTCCTACTGAGGTTAACTCCTACATTTAACCCAAGATCCTGTTCAGGTTATGGAATAACGGCATGTTTCTGTGACATTAAGTAATTTTCCAACTTTCAGGGATAAATAAACCATTTATCTTATAACAATATTCTTTTGAAAATGTGCACAGTTTCATAAACTCGAATATTTATTTGCATGCAATGAGAAACACCTTTTATTATCTCAGAGGCACTGAGAAGTGAAAATGGGGCTTAAAAAAAAAAAAAGGAGACAGACCTGGAAGGCCTTGCGTCCACTGGGAGATGTCAGACAGGTGACCGAGTGCTGATCAACCAAGTCCAAAGCCTGGAGCGCACAAGAGCCGAAGACAAACTTCAGCCTGTGAGACGTGAAGAATTAAAGCAGTCAAAGCAAAGAGACAAAGACAGAAACTTTGTGCTCAGATTTAAACGAGTTTAAGGCAAAGACAAAACTGGTTTGTGTAAGAGTTCAAAGTTAGTCTTTAATTAATTATATCCAAATATATTACAGATTTCAGAATCTCACCTATGAAACTGATGATTTTATGTTGTGTGCTTCTCAAAAGTGTCAAAGCACCACCACAATTTTTATTAATCATTAACAATAAAAAAGGATCCTACTTCTATCTTAATCTCAAAAAAGTCTAGCACAAGAACCTCAGCAAACTCTTGTTTGTCTTTCCGTCATAAATCACAGCACTTCAGCTTAGACCCACTCCATACTTTCCCTGGTCATCCACCACACAGCCCCAGCAGTGTGTCTGTCCCCACCTCCTGAGAAGAACTGCATTTATGGGAAGCTGATCAGCTTTTTCAAAAAAAAAAACAAACAAAAACTAAACACCACAAAGGGCTGCAGCCATGTTTGAGTAAAACAAAAGGTTGTGCAGATAACAAAAATGGTATATACACATAGAAACCACACTTATATGTGTGTGTCTGTGGTTGAGCTTGTAGAACCAGTGTGATGCATTTTAACATAATTTCTTCCCTGCACGTCTCTTCAGTGTTCGTGCACATATGCAAATGTAATGTGAAGCTGTGGCTCGTTAATTTCACTGAAAACCAACTTTAAAGTTGACTCAAGATAAAAAAAAAAGTCAAACAAAACCATCTGTGTGGAATTAAAGCTAATGGTTTAAAGGTCTTATTACTAAAAACATTATTCTACTATCCCTTAAGTAAATGCAATGGAAAAAAATATCATGTTAGATAATCATGCTGAAGTTCAGTGCAACAGGAAGTACACCCCCTTTATCCATTACATCTCCATCACTCAGTTTGTTTTTAATAAAGTTCTGACTGCGATCATTAACGTGGACAACATAATTACGTTGCTATATGATAAATATGCTTCTACAAAGCCTGGGAGGTAAATACAAAAAAAGGGGAAGTCTAACAGTGAATTACCAGCGTGTGAAAGCCCCCTAAACCTGCAGCTTCCTGACTAACAAACAGGATGTGGTGAAAGGGAGCACTCCTTTACTCTCAGCATTTCAAGCCATCAGGAAGTGTCCTCGTAAAGACGCAGAGCACCGTCACAATCCTGTCAGCGCTGTGTCACTGGGAGAAATCCAGACTGCACGTATGCATCACTGGTCATCCTCAGTATGGTTTCGCCTCTTCACAGCCACTCAGACTCAGCCACGTGCAGACTGGTTTACTTAGACTCAGACAGGACGGGATGACTGCTTTTACTGGCTACTCTTCGCGTAGCAAGGGAATGTGTTAACCACCACACTACGTAGCCACACACTTCTAGTGATAGATATAAAAATCAGTAAAGACAAAAACAAATGGAGCCCTTTAATAAATAACGATGGACATTTTTTCCTTGTATTGCTAGCAGTAACCTGTAAGAAATGCCTGCAGTGCTAAAGAACACTTCCTATAGGCAGTCACGTCAGCATTCCTGACCAATCCAAAACTCCTTTAAAGTCAGGAGGACCCTGTGTCTCTATAGTGATCACCAGCAGTTGCAGGCATTTATGCTGTCATTTATTTTCCATGAATGCAACATTTTTATAAGTGCAGAAACCTCATTATGCTGCTCCTGCCTATTAAAACATACACTTAAGGTGCCATGTTTCAACTGTACAACATTCTACAAAACTCAAATGGTGTGTAATCAAATTCATTCACCATAGCCTGGCAGGAAGAAGTGGGCACCGCTGTCAGGCACGCTCTGATACAACTCAAAATGTCGCTCAAGTTCATGTGTGTGGAGGCAGATGAGAGACTACTTTTAGCAGTATAGCATATATGCAAAGGAGGATTGTTTCTGTGTGTTTGTGTGAGTTTTGTTTACTTTTTTGAGTACAAGTTGGAAATTAATAAACAGATGCTTTAAAAAAGAAAATAATACTTACGCAATTAGCAGGTCGTTGGGAACTGCAAGAAGAAGAAAGTGACTTAATTATGTATAAAAACGTAATTCAACAGCAGCTACAGGGCTTGTAAGACAACACTCTGCTTTTGTGTTGATGTGAACATAAAGACATACTATAAAATATAAAACATATTAGCCCCTGGAAAAAATCTTCCCACATATAAAAAGGTTATTTCAACATGGGTATTTTCTTTTTCACACACTCACCAATATTTGTTATGTTGGTGGAAGAATTTAAGGGCATTCCACGGCATCATGTTTTCAACCACGTATTTTTAAACTATGGCACTGCTGACATTTACAGTCGTGTGAAAAATCTGTGCACCTTTACTGGGCCGACCGTTTGCAATGCTCAAGAAACCTGTTAAAGCATGTTAAAGTTCATGACAGTTGTGGACATTTGAAATAAATTGAGGCGCACACAGTAAGGTTGTCTTTGTGAGTTCTATTCACCTTTGCAAAGGGGTCGAACAACAGTACTGCATGCTTCTGACAAAGACGGCCTGTAAACATACAAGGTCTTGAATAATCAGGCCCCGTCTTATCTTAAAGACCTCATAGTACCATATCACCCCAATAGAGCACTTCGTTCTCAGACTGCTGGCTTACTTGCTGGTCCTAGGATACTTAAGAGTAGAATGGGAGGCAGAGCCTTCAGCTTTCAGGCCCCTCTTCTGTGGAACCAGCTCCCAGCTTGGATTCAGGAGACAGACACCCTCCTATTTTTAAAATTAGGCTTAAAACTTTCCTTTATGATCAAGCTTATAGTTAGGGCTGGATCAGGTGGCCCTGCACCCCGCCTTAGTTATGCTGCTATAGGCCTAGGCTGCTGGGGGTTCCCATGATGCACCGAGTGTTTCTATTCATTCACCTCTTTTTACTGTTTATACGCCACTCTGCATTTAATCAATAGTTATTATTAATCTCTGACTCTCTTCCACAGCATGTCTTTTGTCCAGTCTCTCTCCCCTCAGACCCCAACCAATCACAGCAGATGACTGCCCCTCCCTGAGCCTGGTTCTGCCGTGGGTGCTCCTTCCTGTTAAAGGGAGTTTTTCCTTCCCACTGTCATTTTGATTGTTGGGTTTTCTCTGTAATTATTTTAGGGTCTTTACAATATAAAGCGCCTTGAGGTGACTGTTTGTTGTGATTTGGCGCTACATAAATAAAATTTAATTTCATTTAATTAAACCTAGAATATTTATGCAGACAACTTACTTTGAGTTAGTTTCCAGAATGGGTTGCTCATTTCAGTTTATTTTTTATTGTTAGTCATTTTTTAATTATTACTGCATGGAGGGCGTATGCCACAGGCAAGATTAAGGAAAATCAATATAGATACAATATGTAGATTACAATAAAAACACAGAACTGTTCTGGAAGCAGCTGACTCAGTGTCTTCTAGAAGTTCAGAACCTCATCAGGTAAGTTGTGATAATAATAATGACACTAAAGACTAATAACACTAATTTTATTTTAGTTAGTTTTCCAAATTCACTAAATCAGTTTTTTCCCTCAAAGGTCCTTAACTAAAATGTTTTTTCCACATCTAGTTTTAGTTCATTATTATAACCTTCATGTGAGTGCATTTCCCAGCTTCTTTCAAAAGTAGGCCATTTATGTTACCAGTTGAAAGTTTCCATTAATATCAACTGATCAGGGTTGAAAAAGTGAGTGTCAGGATCAACTACTTTCAGGCCTTCAGGGCTTTAAATTAATCCAACACCCAAACACATTAGATCATGGGATAATTCATTTATTTGGCAATACGCAGACAGCAAAAATGTATCTTTAAAGTTAAAATTTCCCTGACTCTGGGCACCAGGGTGGCTCAGTGGTATGCCGCGAGGCAAAAGTAGGCAGTGCAGGTTTGAGTCCCGACCTGCTGCTCTTTGCTCCCACTTTCCTGTCACTCTAAACTGTCAATAAATCTGCTGTGGTCAAAAAAAAAAAAGTTTTCCCTGATTCATCATTACAATTAGGTTATTTAATAAAATATTCTCTCACCAGTTGTCCTGACACCCTGTGAAGGAATTGGAAACACTCAACTTGTCTTTAAGGTAGAGAATAGCTTGTGTTACAAGTGTGTGTGTAGGCTGTATACTATCATGTGTGTGCACTGTAGGTGTGGTACTGTCAAGTGTCAGCTGAGTCAGAGTAGCAGCATGTCGCTCATGTGTCTCCCCCCAGCCTCAGTCCACCTCGCTTGTCATCAGCAGTGTTGTCCCTACCGAGGGACTGCTCTGTCCCCTCTGATAACACTTGAAACGGATTTCCGGGTCATACTGTCCCACTGTGGAGCCGCCTCGCCTTCTGGCAGGCGCCTGATACACAGTTGCACTCAGGAGATCTGGTAAAGAGGCTGTAGTTTGTTTAGATTAGTATGTGGCTAGAGCCGCCATGTGGAGCTCTTTGTCCATTTTCTCCTTCAGTTGGGTTATCAGGAGATTTTCAACATGACCTGGTGACCTTACACAGAGCTGTTACAGCCTGTACGCCTTGTTGTCATCATCATCCTCATGCCGTCTGCAGATGTCTCATCAAGGAAATTTACCAGAGATTTTTCCCAGTCATGAGTCACTGAGCTTCTGACCACTGTCAAGACTAGTAGGGGCTGTCCATTAGCACATTTGACTCCATTTTGAATGGCAGTTGGAGGGTCTGCACATTGCTGTCTGTTGCAGTGATGGTGGTTGTGGTGGGGCTACAGGAGAAAACTCTGCTGTGGAGGTGGTCATGCCTTCTGATGAGTCAGCTTGTTGATGTGATACCTCCAGTGGTGTCGCTGTAGTCAGTAATGAATCATTGGGAGAGTCTGCTGGCGCCATGTGCTGTCCATCTTTGTTGTATAGTGGTGGTGGAGGTTGAGTAGGGGGAGCCATTGGAGGGGCACAGTCAAGGCCGTGATCCACTCTGGCACACTGAGGCTCTAAGCAGAGATACAGACAAGACCTTCATCTTATCCTATTTACCTTTTTCCTGAGCCTGTTTCCTTAGCTTTCCGTCTGTCCCTGCATTCTGCATCATATTTCCACTCATTTAATGTCTTCAGGTCATTTCTGATTTCAACAAAATCTTTTTTTTTCATTTTTTTCTTGTTTTTTTTATCTCTTTCATTCTATGACCTCATTCTTCCAACTACATTAGCTATCTAATACTGAAAGCTCTCCCTTGTGGAAACCCAAAATGTTTCACCCAAACACAACATACTGATAAAGCTCCCTCACAGTATTTTCCCCTCATATAAACCGCATTCGGAGACACAAAATCCAGCTCTTCACTGGGATTTTCTTTTACCAGACAAATACCTAGTTTTATCAGTCTGGGGTGTTAATGTCTTCTGGACATGTGATTGTCACTGGGAATCCAGGTTGTCTTTCACTACAACAGTGGTAAACCTTAGGAGGACCCAGCCCTCAATGTACTTTCTGCCTGAGAAAATACTCCCTGTTTGTGGAATGCTGCGTTTACTTAACCCTGTAATGACTAATCTCTAGACCAGATGTGAATGTGGAGAAACAATCATTTTTCCTGTTTTTTATCATTGCCTTTGGACAGACAAAACCAAAGTGGAGATCTTTGGCCACAATGCACAGCGCCATGTTTGGCAAAAACCAAACTCAACATTTCAGCACAAACATCTCATACCAACTGTCAAGCACTGCGGAGGAGGGCTTGTTTTGCAGCCACAGAATATGGGCACCTTGTAGTCACTGAGTCAACCATGAACTCCTCTGTATACAAAAGGTATCACACAGTCAAATGTCAGGCCATCTGTCAGAGAGCTAAAGCTGTCAGCTTGGCCCAAACTGGGTTATGGAACAGGACAATGACACCAAGCACAGCAGAATGGCTGAAAAAGAAAATAATAAAGTGCTGCAATGACCCATCACAGTCCAGACCTCAACCTGACTGAACTGTTGTGGCGGGACCTCGAGAGAGCTGTGCATCAATGGATGTGCGCAAACCTCAACAATACGTAACTGAAACAAGTAGATGTAACATAACAC